>JAFBJU010000090.1:0-101524 GCA_016785305.1 Colistium nudipinnis
AATTTTTGACTTTTTGGCCTAACATAAGGCTATAGTAAGGCGTTTTTTGTCAAATGTTAAAATTTTTGATAAAATTCTATACTATCACGTTTTTTCACTTTTATCCACATCTACCCTATTTTCAAGCCCTGCCGATGTTACTGTGCGAGTTTCGAGTGTTTTGAAATTTTTGACTGTTTGGCCGAACATAAGGCGTTTTTTTGTGAAATGTTAAAATTTTTGACGACATGCTATACTATGACCTTTTCAAATGTGTCACTTTATGAGTGAGTAGAGACTTAGATGCAACTCTGGGCGTAGCACGCCGGCTCCAAACCAGGTCAACAAACACCTCCATGTGGCCTTAAGTGGTAATTACAAAACATCAGCTACCACTAATGTATAGTTCAATTAATCAGATTATGCAACTGTTACATATCAGCTAATGTTTGTCCGAACCGTGACAGATGGAGCAGTGAGACTGCACTTTGCCCGCTCACCTGTAAATAAACCTCTCCCTGCTGCAGATAGTTAACCTCTGAAGCAACCACTTAGTAGGCATAACAGCTCTTTAGTGCAGCACAAGCCTTCACTCTGTATGTAACCTTAGGTGCGACAAAAACATTTGAGCTGAGCCGCACGCATAAATCAATGCCGCTGCTCTGATATACTCAGAAATGGGTTTTGTTAGCCTAGGTGCAGTCAAGACCGCTAAACAACAGCAAGGAATTGCTCAGCTCACTGTGCACTATCCACACTGTATGCGTCACATCGTTTCATTCCCCACCCTCGCCTCATCCTCCACCTCCTCCTGTTTACTGTTTCTCTGGCTGCGGTACGCAGCATTTTGTTGGTCGCTGAGGTAGAAGCAGAGAAGCCAAACAGATACTGACAGAGACAAATGTGCTGTTGACAACTGGATAAACAGAATGGCTCCATGAAAAAAAGATGTTTACTCATCCCAGATATATAATGATCTACAGCAGTGATTTCTTGTTCCCACAAACAAACAGCTCGATTTCCTGCTCCCACGTAAACAATATCAACATTCCGGCCGTGTCCAAAATCCCCCAATCATCGCAGAGTCCACTTTGTAGTGAGTTAGCAATGTTTCCATGTTGGAACACACTGGAATGCATTGTTTAATGTAAACTTTGAAACAACATGCATGGAAATGCATACATTTTTGTATGGACGCACAACTAAAATAAAATACATCTACACCAATAAAAAGGATGAAATTACAAGTGTCAAGTAAATAAGCCGAGTAATGTCCCAAGGTGTTTTGCAATTCTGCAGATGAACTCAATATACAATTAAAGTATAGACATCTATCATAGACTGAATAGTTCAGGTTACTGCTGCAAATCCATTTTTTATCCCCTTTCCATGGATCAATGTCTATCTTTTTACATCACTTTCTCCCTGTATTTTAGTTGGCAAGTAAGCGTCAATAAAGCATTACAGAAAAACAGAATATCGACAAAAAACGAGACACAACTCAGCAGTGATGAATTCACTGCCACACTCGTGCATATTGGTATCCAAAAGAAAAGGACAGAGTGCCAGAAGATGGGGGGTGAATTTAAGACGTCCTCAGCTGTGACATGTAATTGCCCATGCAAGGTTGCACCACCTGGGAATACGATGGCCTTGGAACGAACATCTATATTATTCTTTAAGAAGCAAGAGTCAAACACCTTTACTTGTCAAATACTTCAAATATATGTCTTTTTCAAATAAACAAGATTATTTAGATGTTACAACATCCACACCACATACAGTAACTGTAACATCTGAAGTCTTTATCAAATGTGTTACCATCAACGTGTCAGGCTTTTGTAAAATTTGGAGCAATTTATTTCTGCACTAAAAGCACCCTTAAACCTCTGCTGGCCATCATCCTTCTCCCTCTTTGTAAAAGTTTGTCGTGTTTTTTTTTTTTTTTTTTTTTTTNTTATTTAAGACGTCCTCAGCTGTGACATGTAATTGCCCATGCAAGGTTGCACCACCTGGGAATACGATGGCCTTGGAACGAACATCTATATTATTCTTTAAGAAGCAAGAGTCAAACACCTTTACTTGTCAAATACTTCAAATATATGTCTTTTTCAAATAAACAAGATTATTTAGATGTTACAACATCCACACCACATACAGTAACTGTAACATCTGAAGTCTTTATCAAATGTGTTACCATCAACGTGTCAGGCTTTTGTAAAATTTGGGGCAATTTATTTCTGCACTAAAAGCACCCTTAAACCTCTGCTGGCCATCATCCTTCTCCCTCTTTGTAAAAGTTTGTCGTGTTTTTTTTTTTCCCGGTCTGTTTAGCTTTGAAAAGAAAACCTAGCTTTGCTCGACTGCCCATTAATATGGAGACCTGTTTTTTTAGTTGTCTACGTCAGAAAAGTGCCAAGATGAGGACTATTATATTAGCACTCTAAGCAACCAATTTTTCCTATTTGTATTGAAGCCGGAGTGGAAAAGCAGGAAACGCATTACTCATGTGGGTTTGTGCTTTCTTAGTATCGAAAAAAGGTTTGACTGATCCAGCTAATGGCAGACGACATCGACACAGCGGACAAACACAGTCTCAGTGATTTGCAACGGATCCCCCCCTCTAATCTAAAGCTTCTTTAGCTTCACACCCACTCGGAGCTGCTCGACAACCACAATCCAACCAAACCAACAAAGGGGAAGGGATAGAATTCAACAGGCACCGCGTTGGAGGATTAAAATCTATGCGATGCTATCGTGGCTGACAAACTAAAGCCCAGCAAACCGTTTAGACTCGTGTGAACCGCTGCAAGCTTCTCCCTGGCACAAGCATCCGACAGAAGCCGTGTGTGTGTGGGTTGCAGTTGTGCATTAGCCAAGCGCAATGAGTCCGCGTGCGCGCGCACGCACGCGGGAGCCTGAGCCTCACCGGGTCCCCTGGGTCAAAACTGTTTATAGATGAGGGGTTATCATCTTTATAGCTCACGGCACAATCTGGTAAGCGAGCCAGGAGTGAACTTCACTTTCATGCAACGACGGGGTCTCCTTAAATGCCTCTGAACAGATGAGCGCCAACCCCTCCAACGTTGGCACCCGCGGATGTCTCGAGAGCCGGATGCCTTTCTTGGAAACAAACTCGCCAGGCAAAAAAACGTTCGGCCCTCGGCCCTCCCCATGAAATACGCCGCAAATATCCGCCGCTGTCAATTCCACACTGATTAAGCTTTTATTTCTCCGCTCCGCTTACAGGCTGGTAAATCCATTTCATTGCAATTTCACCTTGATTCGTCTTTCTGTCCGATACATTATAACATGTATTGCTCTGATTATTGGCAATTTCAGCACATTTGGAGTCAAATCTTCCGGTGGAGCCAAGCATCAGCCCGTGCCGTGTGATGTTCATTTCGTTCAGAGGAATTTATTGAAACTCTTGCTTCCCCAACACGTCTCCCCGCTTATATAAAAGCAAGGGGACATTTCTGCTCTGCCTCGAGCAAGAGTGAGGGATTTCCGTAAATAAGCAGGTGAAGGACGGCGATTTTTCACAGCCTCGCCATATTGCCTCGCTTATGAGCAACCAAAGCCACAAATATAGTGGGACTACAAATTCTTCGAGACCACTAGATAAATCATGCTGAAAACGTTGAACAACAATTGAATAAACCAGCAACCGTCATCATTTTTCACTAAAAGCCCAAACAACATTTTCAAATGTTATTTTCCGATTTCACTGCGACGTGGAAAATTCGTCTCACACCGGCTACACATCTCAAAGCTGCACTTTCCCGCTTGCCCGAAAAACCTGGACCGACTAAATGCAGTCAAATGTTAATACAAATCAAATACAACGCTAAAACAAATAGCCTTTTGTCTTTGAAAGGTATAACTGCTTCCGCCAGGCACCCGGCGACTGCTCATGGCCAGGCGTGAGACAAATGAAATAGCTGAATTCAACTGAAATAAGTTTCCGACTGTGCTTTGCGGCCGGCGAGGCATGGCGTGGACGTGAAAGGGAACCACGAGAGCAGGATGCATTTTGAGGAGGCTGTCATCAGTGTGAGTTCGCCGCTTATGTGCTGCGGGACACTTACCGTATACAGAGCGGCACAACAATAAGATGAAAATGAGGCTAAACGCGCAAAGAAGTAAGAAGAATTAATGAACAGTTTATGTACGTCCTCTGTGTGTCGACAGCCGACAATACCCTGTGGTGAGTCAACCTATAGACGGTTAATGACAGCTTCCCCATGTGCCCACTTAAACAGATGCATTGTGTGTTAAATTACCATTGTGTGGAAAAATCTAAAATGGTTCCACTTGCAACACGTCTGCTGGTTGGTGCCAACTGAGGGTTTTACGTTTCCTCGCACAATCAGGCACGGTTTGTGTAAGAAGGAAAAGGGTCTACACAACATTTTCCAAACAACGGGCTCACACTGGTACGAACAGGGAAAACGCACACAATTACTGTGAAAACATAAAAGGCATCCGAACAGAGAGCGTTTTGCACAATGAACCCTTTCAGTCTGCTGCTTCAAAAGCGAAAACAAAGGATTGAAGAATCGCTAAACATGAAGCCTCCGACGTGTAACTTCCTTTTTCTACGACCTATGCACAGCGTTAAATAAAAAGTGGAGATGGCACTTTGATGGCACCATCAGCTCAACACAAGGCAGGATTTTTCAGCCTGTTCAGAATGGTGAGAACTTCAAAGCATTTTTTTTTTCTTTTGCAGATCACTATCCTTAAAATACACCTCCTCTACACAAAGATGCTTTGCTGCCCCGTCAAGTGTGTTTTGATCTGTACCAAATTTAACCTTCACACTATTTCAACAAATTAAACATAATCTGAAAGCTCTGAAGGATCCGGACAAAGCACTTTAGAAAGTGAACTGCAATAGAGGTAGACACACAATTTGTTCGGACTTGAAGCTTACACAAAACTATGTCCACCTTTAGAAATGTGGAATTTATAAAGTAAGACATGTTAAGTTCGAGGCTCAAAAGAACCTTACTACTAGGTCTGTGCCTCTGTAACGTTGGGTTTCTACGGTCAATTTGGATAAAGAAGGTAAGCAACAGGGCCAGATTTACAACCACCTCTTTATTTGGGCGAGGCCACATGATGCTTTTGCACAAAATTGTCGGGTCTCGTAAGAAGGTTAATGATATAATTAAGTACATAACTAGATAAGACCTAGTTAGGAGGCAGACCATTTGTAGATAGGTCGATTATCGATGCCAATTTTAGATAATAACCAAATTCATAAATAGGAATTTATATTACTTTAAACTTTAAGGTTCTTGCTCGGAACAGCACTTTGTCATTGCGGAGAAATAATGAAGTTCCAAGATACTGCAGCTGAAGAAATGACTGCATTTGCCCCACGGCTGAAAGCTAAAACAAGACAGTAGCTTTATAAGTGCGAAAATTCTCCTGACAGCGTGAGATCGATCCAAGAGCCAAAGTTGATTTGAAAAACACCGTCGGTACACGTTAGAGCCAACAAGGCTACGGTATAAATAACTAGGCGGAGCTCAACAACCGGAGCAGAGAAGCAGCCAAACTGGCAACAAGACAAAGCGAACTGGGAGGACGCGAGAAGAATTGGCAACAGGTTAGACATATCTGGTAATCACAAGAGTTTTATCAAAATAAAACAGGAAACAACTTCAAAGACATCGAACGCGACCATTTTTGGATATCCTGATATCGCAGTGAGCCTGTAGACACAACAAAGATCATCACGCTGCTTTGTAAACTCGTACATAAAGATCATCCCCTAAACACGTCAGCTCTGTGTTCCTGTTCAATGAATCAATACAAAAAGGCTGGCTCATACGTCATAATCAACGGAGGAGTTGAATGCGTAAACAACGGAACAAAAGTCCACTCTCTGGCATCATCAAAGCTGAACTTGGCACAGCCGCCCATTGAGAGCCTGTTTTTACAGGATCACAATGTAACGGCGGCAATGTAATGTGGGCAGCTTATTATGCCGAGCAAGATAATGGCTAAGAAGCTGAGACCGCCGTGAAGAATGAACATTGGAGTGTTCTCATTGCTGCCGAGCCCCCGAGAACTGGACAAAGAAAAAAATGTACGCATTGTGTCCAAACACTGTGTTCCTTTCATCCTTTCATGTTAAGTTACACAAAATAACTCCAAAAACCATCAACATTTCCTCTCACCACGATATGAGAGATTCATAATGGGGAAAAAAAACAAAAAAAAAACAGATACAATTGATACAACTTGATACAATAGAGGGGCGCTTCAGGTGAAACACGGATTTGCACTAAAACCAGACAGACTGGATTATGGAATAACAGCTACTCTGTTTAACTGCGCAGCAGTTTTCCCCATCAACTTCTCGTTTTCTTCCATTACACACGCACACGCACGCACGCACGCACGCGCACGCGCACGCGCACGCACGATGTCAACGTCCCAAATCCAGTATTAAAAAAGCCAACTGGAGGCACATTTACTTCTGAATCAAGCAGCTCGTTTAACATTCTGAGAAATAACATGATAGGAAAAATGACAGGTGATGTATTCAAGTGTGTCAGTAAGACAGGGGGGCAATGTTAAAAATAAACTGCAGAGGAGGAGGAATACCTTGAACCAGCTCCATGGATTTCAGCCGAATATTTACTTAGGCAAGACTATTGGAAAAGTAATCAGTGATTCAATTAAATAATGCTGGGTATGTGGCGCTCATGCGCCTACAAGCTGTTTCGCAACTGCCAAAGAAGGACGTTAATTAGAGGGCTAATATGAGCACGGTGCGGTCAATACGTGGCCAAGCTGTGTAAACTGCCTCCAGATTATCAAACAGTAATGATTCGATTGCAAAAGCCTCATTCCAACCATCGAAGGGCAGTCCCTCTGCAATTACTCTTTAATCATTCCCAGAGTAACATTAGCGTTTGTATGCGGCACCAAATTGCGAAACAGCTGTGAAAATGACGGCGAAAAAAACAACAACATATTTTGAGCTTGTGTTTGTCTAAGCTTAGGATGGCATGCCAAGTGTGATACAGCTCTTCCTTATTAATTGGCCTTTATTTATATTTAGATTTGCATTTCAAAGCATCTCGGGAGCCTGTGAGACCTCCTGCCCCTACCTTTGATGCTCAACTTTGGCATGTTTTTTGTGTTGATGCCATCATGCCTGATAGCATCAACGCTGATCTTAGCATTACTTTATTTGCCTTATATCAGATTCTCAGGACGAAAGAAAAACGCAATCAATTGTAGGGCACCTTCGTTTCCTTTCGAAAACCCCTCCTCGTCACGTCCTGCTGATTTAGCCACACATTCTTTTGAAATACACACGGATGTTATAAACAGGATTGCTGCACGGCCCAATTTCTCGTCGGGATGTGGACTTGGGTGGGAGCAAAAACACACTTTATCCTATCGAGAAATATCCTCTCGCCAACGACTCTCAGCTGACTGTATGTGTTGCGCTTTTAAGCTTGAGCACACACTCAAGGTCCCGTTTTCTCAAAGGATAAACCTGGTGATATTCTTTTCTTCCTGGTCAATGCATCCTAATCCTCGTAAGCTTGAAGCTCCATCGTTGTCCAAAACCCATTAAAACACATCAGTGACGCACCGCTTGACATTTCTTCATGATCATGAACATAGCCACTATCCCCACGTTCGGCGTCTTGCTCCTACAAAATAATAAATCCCCTGCCAACATGATAAATCCCCTGCCAACATGATATTTTTATGATGATGACGCATACAGGATTTGTGCGGTTTTTAAACTCGTCCACCATGAGTCACTATTAGTTGTTTTTTTTTAACGCCAGAATATACAAGCCTATGAATGATACAGAATTACACAACCATACATCAATACGTGGACTACTATGCACTATCACATCTTATCTCTGTCGCTTTCAGATTGTGAGGACTTGCAGCTTTCCATAGTCACAATAGGTATTAAAAATTATTTTGTCTAATCATCTATCTATATATGTCCATATATATATATATATATATTTCAATTTGATTGATTTCAATTTTTTTTTTTTTTTTTTTTTTAATAAATCGGAGCAAAAACTGGTTCGGGTGCTACTGAGTGGATACACGCATATTTGTTTTTTTTTGCTCACTTTGAGTTGTGGGGAAAAAAAATACATGTAGCCTCAAACTTCACGCTTGGCTTCACATGCAGATTGATTCATTTTCTCTACTTAGGAAATACCATCTTTTAAACATACACGTGTTTATGGTCTGTTAACTGCCTGTGTCGTGGTCATTTGTTCTCGTCTTCAGTTCATGCTTGTGCAGTCCTCTTCTTATTTCCTCCAAATTTTCATTTTTCTGTTGGTTTTACATGGTCTGCTTCCTTTTCTTATCTTTCTCCTTTTTTGCACTGATAATCTCGTGTTTATACTCAGTATCCCACCAATGTTCAAAACACAATTTCCAATCAACATCATCATCATCATCATCATCATCTAAAAAACAAATTCTGACCAAATCTCCAAAGTCCAAATATATTCAGTTCACCATACATGACAAAGGGAAACCACAAATCCTCCCATTTCTGGCAGAAACAAAATAGTTACATATTATTTTAAATGTAGAGCGAAACCTGAGTTACTCAAGTTATCATTTCAACCTCAAATTAGTGTCACATTCTGATCAAAAACAAATTATTGTGGGGTTGAATTTCAATACGGAGAGACTTGAGGAACCATTGAAGATAACATAACTATATTGTTTTTGTAAACATAGGAACATATGGCGAAACAGGAATGAGAGACTCACCCCTGGATCCTGGACACTGGTGGTGGTGATAAGGAACGAAGCTCTGCCATCTCATGAAGGTCTGGCCAGGGATGTCCGGGCATGGGGAGCAGGGGTGGAAGTCACAGAGACATAAAAAGACAGTCTCACTGATCATTTCTCGAAACACTTCAATTCATGACTCAGTCAACTTTCAGCAGTAAATAAAGAGGGAGTCTCAGGGCTGTGGCATCACCAGGGGACATGTCATAAGTTCCCCTACATGAGTGGCCACCAAAACCTAAGATGGCCGCCACTCAGACTGCAGTTACCGGAGGACACAGACAGGTGTGAGTACTTGAGTCGCCTCCTCAGAGGGGGAGGGGAGTTCCTTGTCACATCCTTTCAGTTCAATGAGAGATTTTTTGATTTGGATTTAAATAAAGTGAGTTTTTAACAATTTTTGCCCTGTTACTTTTGGTGCTCTGCCCTACAGCCCCATGATGTCACAGGGCCCAGCAAAGTATAGTTTTATAGGCAGAGCATTTATTCACGTCAGTGGACTCACCTCATCAGTGGAGCTGCAGATTCATCCTCTTGGTTCCTGGTGACAAAGGAAGCTAAACGGATCAAATACGTTCATCAATGCCATATCACATGATCTATAGTCTATATTAGGGGTCTCAAGCTCAACTTACCTGCCGCTGGAGGTAGAGTCTAGGTGAGGCTGGGCTGTACCTGAGCTACTGTATATCCCATAAGTGAGAAAAAAATATATAAAGCGCCTAGGGCAGGGGTCTGCAACCCGCGTCTCCCTGTGGCTTTGGAAAATAAATAATTAGTATTTCATTAAAATGTATTTTATTTTATTTTGTTAGTTTTTAAAATATAATTCTAAATTGGAAGATTATGGTGATCTTGTAAAATCTAAATAAAACGTGATTTTGTCGCTATTAATATGTGTCGAATTTTCGACCTCAGCTAGGCCAACTACTAAAAAAACATTACATGCAGTGTTATTTTATTTTAAATGTCAAAAGGTTTTTGTGGTTCCCAGTGCGTGGGCCTCATTAGCTCTAAACTTTGATGTCAAGTAGGGGGCCACAAATAGGGGGCCGTGAGTTTGAGACCCCTGGTCTATATAGTCTATAGTCCTTTGTAAGCTGGAGATATTATATAAACATGGGGAGAGGCATCTGGAATGCCCCGCAGCCGCCTCGATCCAAACCTGGCTTTGCAAAAGAAAACATTTTACTTTATATTTTGCTTTTTGCTTTTTTTTTTTTGAAGTGTTCAGCTACATTCATTAGATCTTTGTCCTTAAGCGGAGCACTTCAAATTAGCTTTGTGTATAAAAAGTTCCAAATCGATCAATTCCTTGGTTCTTTAGTGCTACAACAAAGCAAGGCATGAATATAAACTTTTGAAGGCCAATGTTCTTAAGATATTACACAAACATTTACATAAATACAAAACCACAGAATAATAAGACAAAAAAACTTTTGAAATGAAACCAAAAAATATGTGTGACTGCAAGAGTAGTCAATATGCCGCATTGGATGTTTTAAACACAAAGAGTATTTTTCCCTCATTATGTGCTTTCCCTCCTTGTATTTTTGTATTGCATCATGTATGACCAATCCATATCTGTATTACAGCACGAGAACAGTGCTTTATGGGAACCCTTAAAGAGCAGAAGTGGTCAATTGCAGCCGGAGGTGTCAAAAATATATAATTAGTGAGGCTCTTTGCTTGTGTATGAATAAATGAGCAATGCTGTGCATTAGTTGTGGGTTCGCAACATTGTTTCAGGGCAAAGAGACTTAATTAGAAAGCGAATGCTTTAGCATTGGAGTGGCTTATCTTCTATCTGCTAGCTTACTTTTTATTTTCTTCCACGCTAATCCTTTTCGTAGCACTGATAATTGTCGTCGTTCCATTGGAACACATCAAAGGATCACTATAGGCGAGAATAAACACGTTTATAAAATGAGTTTCTTATCGTATTTTATAGTCAAAGAAATACCATATGGAAAAAAGAAAATCAAGAATCCAAGCCCCAAAAAGAATCTTATAATAGGGACAAAAATGTGCCAAGCGTGGTGGGCAGAGCAGTGATGACAGACTGTCGGACGGGTTGTTAGAATGAAAAGCAGTGATTAGCAGCCATGACGTTAGAACCTAACTATTATAACAACAACAACAAGCGTTGGGGACGGAGATACATATATAGAGAAGAGAGAGCTGCATGGACTGCAAAATTAATGGTTTTGGTTCAAAAGCTAGGCGCCATTTCCTGAGCAGAGTTTCTCTGTTATGGATTTTGCAGCACAGTTTGTTCAGAGTCAACAGTCACACCGCAGAGTGCGCTGTTCTTTTTTTTTTTTCCTCTCTCGCTCTTCTGTCCTTTTCACAGATCGAAGCCTGACTTCAAATAGATCCAGTTAACCTTCTGTCTAAAAGCTGCCAAGCCGACTCATGCGGAATGCCTGCAGAATGAACAGTTTTACAGATGTTGTTTTTTATCTGTCCCTTGAGCCATAAAAAAAAAAAAAAAGACCATTCGCTATTATAAAAAAAAAAAGAAGCTGCTTCAACACAACATCCCTCGGGGAGATTTTCCTCTCCACTGTCATCAAGTGGTTGCTGAGGGTGGCAACTGTTTTTCAGGCTCCCCTCAAATATTGTCGGACCCCGGCCGTACTCTAAAAATCAGTGCTGCTGAAACTGCTGAAATTTCACAGTACCAAAGACACTCAGTGAGGATTTTACGCCTTTGAAACCTAACTCAGCCCTCCGCTGCATCCACCAGACACTAACCTCCCACTTGTTATCTTTGCCTTGGTCTTCTCCTAAAAACGATGCCAGCCATCAGAAGCCAGTTCTCCAAGGCCACTCAGAAAACCTGCCTCCCATAAATAAGGGTACATCATCCCCCCGAGGTCTTCCCTCTCACAGTGGGCGGCACACAACAAGCCAAATGTAGCAATCCCGTTCTGCTCTTGTGGTGTTTTGAGCCTCCTCCACTCAATAGCTCACCGCCTCCCTCGCTCAGCCTTCAAGCTGAGTGCAGGGCTACAAAAAGAGTAACAGGTAACCCCTCTTACCGAGAATGAGGTTTCAAATCACTTGACTACACTCCTACATGTGCACCAGTGTCATTCCCATCCAATGATGTCTCCTACCAAAGGGCTACCAATCACACACACTAAGCAAAACATGCTTCAAGAGCTAATGGAACATTTTCAACTGAATGCAAACTGGCTCAGGTAACATCTCCGGCTCAAACGGCCTTCACTCAGCCCGGTTCAAGATGAAAATAATAACTATTGTCTTTATTTCCATTCTTATCTTTGTCATTGAAGGGGCGGTTTTTACATAGGTCTTGGAAATCCTCTCTCCTCATTTGAGCTAGAAGAACAGCTACTCCACAGAAGATGCTCATCTCTCTGACAGAAGCCCTATGGTTGGCTACAGCAGCAATTAAGTCGAGAGTTATTGTCTTGTCGGGCGAAGCACCAGGCTTTGTTAGAAATCATAGCTCCCTACTATCTACCTTGGGCAAAGTGCTTTCTTTGTATGAAGGTTGTTTTCCCTATCCTATCAGCTCCACGCAGGGGTGCCCCAAGGTTCGGTGCGGTGTGGGGCTCCTTTTGCTCCGTCTCCTTTTGCAAATCACGCTATTTTTGTGTTTAAATATCCAATATATCTCAGCGTGTCAACATTATGCTAAACCTCTCAAGTTCAAACTCTTGGTCAACCCGACCAATCACTTTTGTTAATATCAACATTTAATTTAGCAACACCTGCATCTCTCAGTCCAACCAATGTCCCAAAAGCCTGGGAGCCATATTTTGGATTATAAGCTTCTTCTTTGACCATGTTACATTGAAGAGAAATCCTTGGAAATCCTTGGATCCCTGGCAATGTTCCAAGCCTTCCTTGGAACATTGTGCCACCCAGCTCTTTGTGGAGGCCATGGTGTTCTCTCACCTTCGCTATTGCCATACCCTTTAAGTACACACAAATCCTGTAATATAGTTCAGATCATCACTCAGCCTAAAGGGGCAAGTCACTGCAATGCTTTCTGACCACTCCTGGCTACTTACAGTATGGTTGCTCGAATGGTCTGGAAAACCATAAGCTAATCTGATCCCAATATAATGACGTTAACTGCCAACCTACTTTTCCCAAATTTTGAGAAAAACACTGGATTTTGTGGAGATGCTGCTTACAGACGTAAACACTAGGAAAACGGCATCATTCCCCATTCTTTGCTCAGGTGTTCATATAGAACGGAAAGAAAAGAGGTAGAGCATGACTGTTAATGCACTGGGGTCAGAGATCCACACGTTACTTTAAATTTTTAAAAAGCAGCGGTCCAAAACCAAGGTGAACTGACAGCGTGGAAAGCTGCCCACCTCCAAAGTGAAGCCAGAACGGGTGAAGGTTACATGAGTTGAGCGAAACACTGCATTTCACTGCTTACATCTTCCTACGGGGGTATGGCAGAATGTGAGAGAGACTGGGTGCATCAGAGATCATAATGGAGGGAAAGGAAATGACATTTATCCGGATAGCATATTTCAATTTTTTATGATAATGCTCTTGTAACAGTCCTCCAACAGCAAACCAAATTGAATTGAATGTGTTAAAATGCCTGGGCGAGCAGATAGGGATACAAATGTATAATGAATAGGCCACCGCATATGTTCTGTGGCTTTAGCGTGGGATTTATTTATTCATGCAGAGAGTGCAGTGGAAGAAGACCCTGGACCGACATGCTGTTCCTTTCAGGGAGTCTCCACTGACTTACGCTTTGAGAGCAATAAACAATCAACGACAACAAATGAACAGATGTTCTCACAGACATCAGTGAATAAGTCAAATAATTGGCTGATATTTGTATTACTCGCTGCTACGTGCAGATGAGGATGAACGGCCAAAATATTTGGCCCAAACTATATCGCAGATGTTTTCGCTTAGCACAAGCTCAGCAAGTCTTTTTGATCTGCGGAGACCCAACATGGCAACGTGGCCATCAATCTGAGAACTGAGCGCCAACTCCAATCTGTCAATATTCAAATCAAACTCATTAGAATGTTTTCATTGAATCCGCAATAAGAAGATGTGGAAACCTCAGTTGTGTTAGATTCATTAAAATAACATTTCTGTGGAATCAAGCCAGCAGCAGTTTTCGTTCTGGATGCAGATGAACTGTGAATGTAAATGTGGAATATCAAACCTCTCATCTGGTGTGCAATCTGCCGGTTAAAAGATGCTGCGTGACTTACAAAGGCTTCGACTTCTGTGCTCAGACATGGCTTTCCGTGCAAAGTGAGCTAAAACGTAAATACCCCAAAAGCAGCAGTGTCCTTCAAGAGCCTGGTATCAGATGGGTTGATTTAAAACATGAGGGCTTTCGAACCCTAACATGAATAAGCCGTCTGCGGCTCTTCCCCTGTTGTAGGTGGAGCTAAAAAGGGCTCAAATAGATTAGAGGGAGGAGTTAACATCATCCAAACCTTGGGAGAAATCTGGGAAACAGGGGATTTAAACATCTCGGACATAAAAATGGATTTACACGGACACTGCAGTTCTCCACTGAATGATGGAGTTTCCCTTTTCTACATTTTCATTTAAAGTGAGTTTCCCCCTGACCTAGGCAAGCGATAACGTATGGGAGGGGAGACAGAACGTGGGGGAATGACATGCAACAAAGGTCTCTGCCCAGGCGTTCTCCGACTTCACGTATACAGCATGTAGCCGAGTGCACAGTAGCCAAACCCAATGAGCAACAATGTCAGATTGCATGAATTTAATTGCACATTATATGCTTGACTGGCAGCTTGGCTCGTCCAGATGTTTGGCCTCAACACCTGCATTGCTGTTTGAGATACTGGATTGATTTGACACAGATTGGGCAGAAGTGAACAATTCCCCATAACGCATCACCGGAGCCCATTCAAAAGTCAGTTTACACACCACCAACAGAAGGGCTCAGCTCCACCTGGGACCCTGGTTCCCACTCTCACTCTCACACTCTTTCAATCAACTACTCTTGACATTATGGTGGCAGCAGCTGCGGGAAGGTTACCAGAGGAGAGGATGGTGGGGAGGAGGAGGAGGAGGAGGAAGGAGGGGGGAGAGGATGAGGATGATGAGGAAGGGAGGGAGGGTGGCTTCACCCCACCATTAGCCTGTTTATGTAGCTCTCTCATCCCTCCCCCTTTCCCTCCCGACGTCACGCGTCAAATACGGAGCGATCCGGCTCTGGACCCTCCACTCGCGCCCTGAGCGGCTGCCTGCCTGCGCGTCTCCTGACACATGAAGCCGAGCTCCGTTTTTTCCCCCCAAGCTCGACTGGGTCTTTATTTTCAATGTTTTCCCCCTATTTTTTTTTACTCCGATCTACATATGCATCATTCTGATGAAGGTGGACTTTTTTTTTTTTTTTACTTTTCTTTTTTGCCCTCGCAGCGCACCACACGTCGTCAGCTCACATTTGAAATAAATCGAGGTAAGACAAGTCACTTTTCTCCGCCTCCATGTTGCTGTCCAAATGAAACGATGGCAGATATACGTGAAGCAATTTATGTATTTGTTGTTGTTATTATTATTATTATTGATTTCTTTTTTGAGTTTGGTAAAGTTGTCGGTGCGCTCAGCTGTGCATGAGCTCGTTAGGGCAGGCGGAGGCTCCTCTCCCCTCTGTCCGACACTTAGAGTCACGGAGGACCACAGACCGACCTTTGTCCAACACGGTCAGTCATGCGGGAGAGTGCGTGCTCCTCAAATCTGCACCCACTTCAAACACACGCACCTAAAGTCCTGCCGAGTCGGCACTCGCGCGCGCGTGCACGTTGGCGACAGCGACGTGGGCAGAAGTGCATCAAACAGGCGACGAAGGAAATCTGAGAGCGCGACGAATCGTCAACGCTGACCTTTTCATCTTCTAACAAAAACCCCCGAGGCGCCAAGGATTGCTATCTTAGAATATTGAATATTCTCACTTGTGCAAAAATAAAAATAAAAATGTAAATAAATGTCTCGCATCACATTGCCAGGCTGCAAAAACTCACCACCAAGTGAGATTTGAACTGCGGAAGAGCAGATCCGGAAATATCCCATGTTTTTCCTGTTTATGTTAAGCTCAGATAAGTTTGCGCGTAAGTGAGTGATTCTGGGTTGTCATGAATTCAGACGGAAACTGTACACGCAGACACACTAAACTGAGCACCAGCGAGGCGACGTTCTATCTACGAAGCGGTGCAGTGCGAGAGAGAGAGAGAGAGAGAGAGAATAAATAATCTGCGAGAGAGGATGGTTTCTCATGTTATCAGATGAGAATTGACCTCGTGAGATGAATGAACAGTGACAGCACAAGGCATTGTTCTCGTCACCAAGACAGTGCTGGCTTCCAGCTCTGTTGCGCAGCCTGGGTAATACTTTGTGATAATATAGGGGAAACATGACATGAATCCTGCTGCCTATAGGTGCCAGAGGGAGATCCTCTGCTGCGCTGCTCTGTTGATTTCACAAGGGAATCCTGAATTAGGCCCTATGGCTGATACTAATCAGGCCGTTACAGAAGGTTACACTGACATAATGTATTAGATTGAAATGATATGGATATGATGAGTTAAAAAAAAAAATCCCTGCAGAGCTTTGCAGGTGAATGTTTGTGGATCCATTGCTCGTTGCTGAAAATGCAAAAGCCATCAAAATACGCATACATGTCATATTTGGATTATTTTGCAGATCCCCACCTATTTCATTAAATCAGCTGGAGGCAAAAGCTCATTGAGATCTCGAGAGCACATCTGGATCAGTCCTAACTGGGTTATTCCATATCTTCCAAAGGTTATGATGCATGCATTGTGCGGTCTCCGTCATAATGAGCTTACATCACTTCCTCACCATTTCCCCCCTCCAGCCTTCTGGCAAATACGTCACTGAAGCCGGTCAACAGTCATTTTTTTTTTTAGTGCATGTCTCTTGAAAATGTTCTCAAAAAACAAACAAAAAACACAAAAGATTTCGATTAAATCCGAGCGAGAACACTTTACTGCAATAATTCTTCCACAGTCTAGCAAGGGTTAGAAAAACTGACTCGCTGCAGGTGATTGAAGACCTTCCATAATATTGGCAACAGACATTCACCGCCCTATTGTATGGGAACAAAATGGATGAAGAAATAAGCTGTGGCATTGAGAGTGAATGTCACAACCATTAATATTCCATTCATTATCTGCATTCATATATAGAAATAGGATTGATTTCGATTGAAATATGAGAACATCAGCACATTCAATTCAACATGGTCAAGCTCATAAAACCAAATGTGATGTCTTTTGCAAATGATGAATGAGTGAGTAAGTGATAAACATTACAGTGACTAATAATCATAACCACACAGGCTGAATCATGCGTAGAATCGCACAAAAACAGATTTTTGCTCTATTTTTTTTTAAATAACCAAAAACTTTTTTTAATCCAGTGAATGGACAGATCGAGTGTTAACTGACAAAATCAACCCGAGGGAATGCGCCAAAAGCGGGTTCAATTTCCAATCTGACAAAGATAAGAGAGAATACATGATTGAACCTCACAGCACCTCGCTTACGTAATGCTACAATTTGTGAATGAGCGCCTCACATGCCCCCGTCTCTGCTGCAGATTGGCAACGTCTCTGAGGAAAACTTCTTTTACGAAGCCTTTTATGCAGAAGAATGTCTGAACGTGTTTTTTTTTAAATGTGACATTGTTGACGGTCATGAATCCTTTTTGCGAGAGTCCTTGCCGGCCTTTCGCATTCTCCCCGTCATGTTCCATTCAGCTCATTCACAGGGACATCGCCATAGTTCAACTATAAAGCCTCGGTAAATGTCCATGTGTGAGATGTATCACTGTCAGAGAAGTGGAGCTCGGGAAAAGCTTTCACTCACTGAAAGGCACCTCACTAAGGCATTTTCATTTGCGTCCGACATAAGGCGAGGGATCGTCACATGGTCAGGAAAAGGTGACGGGGGGTAATAAAGAGCAAACATCAGCGACTGGCTGGCAGAGCACTTTTCTGTCAACCAACATTTGCAGTTACGTGAATGAGTCGACACAATGAACGGAATTCCTGGTCACGACGACTCTCATCGTACGCAAATGTGTCCTCTGCGATTTCGGTGTATATTGTAAAACAGCTGTCTACGCGCTGACGACTTGAAGACAAAATCCACTTAAAAATCGTGCGACGGCTGTTCTGGGCCCATAAAAGCACAATCAATTTCCTTTTTTAGACATGTACAGCAGTCGGGACAAAAGATGACATTTCACAGGCAGACACATCATTAGGGTCAGATGAATCAATTGAAGTTCAGAGTTCATACGGGGGAGGGAGGGGGGAGGGGGGGGGGGGGGTGGGGGGGGGGGGGGGGTTTGCGGCATTCAAAACCAATGAAAAAACATAATGATGACTTTTATCCTCTAGTTTAGGAACAGAAGGGTCAATAATTCGATTCATGGCTGCAAAATATCACGCAATACATTTCCTTTCCCCCGATCAACCAATACATTTATTGAAAAAAAAACGTACATGGTATTGGTCCATGCCAGTGCTTTAACCACAGCCGAAACAACTGTTGTTGCTTTTTAAGCAACTATGTTGACAACGGTTATCATGTAAATCTTATCCGATCGACAGAATAAAATAAGGCTTAACACAAGGTTGCAGCAGCAAGGTATTCGGAGTCGAAGAGCGGGGATTTCTCTTGAAACGAACGGCTGTTGAATTATGAAGGCCCCTGAAGATGAATGAAAAATGAGGCTGATACGCTGGTTTCTCCCAGGACCAGAATGCACCACGGCCCCGCACTTCTTTGAGGATCTTTCCTTGAATTCGACATTGTTCCCTTTCAGTTTCTCACAAGGGGGGGAAAGGGGGGGGGGAAGGGGAGCCAACCTAGCTCAGCTATTGCCTAGTGCTTTCTCTCCACCCGCACACATGCGGCGAGGAAGGCTCCTCCAGCTCTTGACAGTGGCAGATAGTCATTTGAGCCATTTCCTATGATCACCAACGTCCGCAGAGATGGATCGTCATGGCGTCATGCAGCAATAAATCACAGCGGAACGTTTCTTCTCCTGATCCTTGAATTCGACATTGTTCCCTTTCAGTTTCTCACAAGGGGGGGAAAGGGGGGGGGGAAGGGGAGCCAACCTAGCTCAGCTATTGCCTAGTGCTTTCTCTCCACCCGCACACATGCGGCAAGGAAGGCTCCTCCAGCTCTTGACAGTGGCAGATAGTCATTTGAGCCATTTCCTATGATCACCAACGTCCGCAGAGATGGATCGTCATGGCGTCATGCAGCAATAAATCACAGCGGAACGTTTCTTCTCCTGAATTTGATCATCGTCGCACAAAAGCGGAACCCCGCTCATTGTTTCTCTTCACCACAGAGAGTTACACAGTTTTTGTAGATGTATTTTCAGCCTCATTTCTGAAGGCCGATTTGCATACAAGGCTTTACAGTGCGTGCTCTGTCCAACGTCTTTTGTACTCCTCTTGCATGAGGGGAAAAAGAACCAGGGACCTCATTGGGTGCTCCAGCATGATCACTTAGCAATTTCACGCTGAAAAAGCGTTGAGGCTGCGTGTTGTTTCCACTAAAAAGCTGAGCCAATGTCAAACTACGGATAGAAACGGAAATTGTGGAACCACATCATATATATATATATAAAGAAATCAGATTGGTTCATGGCCAAGTTCTAACGCTCGATCTTACACAAATCTCACGTGCCCAGTAGAAAGTGTGATGGCTTTCGCCCTAACCGCAAGAAGAGGAGCTTTTTTTGGTTCTGATTGGCTGAGCATGAAAGTGCCAAATCATTGGTCAAAACCGTTGGTATGACCTCTTCACAAGAAGAGAGCAAAGGAAGTGGATTACAGGCAAAGATCCCAAAACAAGCGTCCAGTAAGGTTTCTTTGGAGCGTGCACGACCGAAATAACGAGCCTACTCACACATTTTGGGCATTAGATGAATTGATCCTTGTGGACCGTAAACGTTCAAAAGTATTTGTCCCACGTCCCAGCCTTTACTTTTACTTTCGCCCCCCCCCAGCCTGGGGGTGGAAAGCAACGACTTCAATGCATTGTTTTCTATTTGTTCAGGTTTAAAATGAACGAAGGACTCGACGCCAACTTGACTCAACTCTATGACAACTGGACATTTTACAACCACTCCGCGGAGTCCGTCATACCCAGGAGAAATATCACGTATGTTGGATTTTACCTGCATCAGCCGTCCACCGCGGCCATCTTCATCGTGTCGTACCTGCTCATCTTCCTCGTGTGCATGGTGGGTAACGGAGTGGTGTGCTTCATCGTGCTGAGGAGCAAAAACATGAGGACGGTTACCAACTTGTTCATTCTAAACCTGGCTGTGAGTGACCTTCTCGTGGGGATTTTCTGCATGCCCACGACTCTGCTTGACAACATAATTACAGGTGAGGACTCCTTTTACCTTTACATTTACTCTGTGTTTCCACCGTGTCTAGCGAATGTCGTCAGTCTGACTTGAACTAAACGAACAGCTGACCGTGACAAACACTTGACCTCATCTCAACAGCCATTAAATGGATTGCCGGAATATTTGGTCCAGATTTTAATCGAGGGTCAACACCAAATGTTTTTGTGGTCTGTTTTGTCATCGCGCTACACAAACAAGTTCAACTAGCCGTGTGGTGAACACAGACGCTTGAACAAACCAGCCTAGCAGGACACATTGGGTAATTGGTAAACACCTTTAAGCGCCAAGTTTTGAATGCCAACATCAGCAAACCACGAGGAACTCAACATTTTCGCGCCGACACAAATTTGCTCCTATGCCCAACGTTAGACGAGAAGATCAACGCCACTTTATTTCTTGTACATTAAGTATAAAAATAAGGTGGGAGAAACTGGTTAGCTTGGCTTAGCATTATTTATGGAAAGACAAGGGCACATTTAAATCCTTTTGACTGACAAATAGGGGGTGAAAGATGTGATGCTTTCATACCATGACTTGTAGGAGAGAACAACCCCTCTGACCTCATTTTTTGTCAAGTTTTGTCCTCAGCATCAGTTTTGCGAAACAGCTTCTGGCCATAGTAGCATATTCATTGTGCAGGCGTGAGGCGCACGTCAATCTTCTCAACTTACTCCGCAGGAGAGCGTTAGAGCCCAAAATGCAGAATTATTACTTTTGCTATGCTAATTGGTACAGCCTTCACATGCCAGCATTAATCCCGAGGCACAGCGCAGCATAAGAACCCCTGGCTGGGGTCGGCTGGAAGATGTAAATGCTTAAAGCTGAGCCAAGTTTTCATGTCGAGGTCAGCCGGATGCACTTAAATAGCCAGGACCCTTGGGTCATTATATGGGATTTTGTGAAATGATTAACCTTCACGCTGTATCCCATAATAATGAACTAATGGCAGGGCTGCCCTTGTCCGTCACTTTATATTTGAATATGAATATGGGCAACCAAAGGTGTGAGGGCAGGCCACGCCACGATCTTTTTTGTTTTCCTAAAAAGCCCGTGGTGACGAGGCTGAACTTCTTCCGCCGCCGTGCATGACTTACACCGGGGCTTCTTGCGCGTTGCGCTGATTTGACTCGACACTTGGCTCTCAATGACACGAATCGCAGCCGAGCGATTCTTGAGGGCCAGCGATAGTGGCCGAGAGTTCACGTTCTCCGCGTGGGCTGTGGACAGCAGCTGTGGAGCTTTTCTTAAGCGATGACTTCAAAGCCAGATGCAATAATTAAGGGCGATCCATGTTTTTCTCCACTACGCTTGAGTGAACATTGGCTCGGTGTATTCAGAGGCATTTGAAATGAAAAACAAAAGCGAAAAACTGTGATGGACGTGACTCCTGCGAGATCAACTAAATGGAAATATTCACCTTCAGAAATGATTTGAGATTCGCAGTGATATCCGCAATTACACAATAATGAATCCCCATATTGACAGGGGGCCAATTTGAAACATCTGAAAGTCATTGTTTAAACTCAGGCAGCTTTGGTTGCTGGTCCGATTGCAAGATTGTTTTGTATTATTAGCAAAAAATGACATTACGCAGCTTTAAATGGACAGCTTGGAGCCACCAGAAACCTTAATCTCCAACCCCCACAATGTACTATGCTTTCTCATGGGGACAGCTTGTAAATACAATGATACTGAGTTTGGTCTTGACCTTCTCCCTATGAAAAGTGCCTTGAGATAAGGTCTGGTATGTTTGTTTTTTTCTCTCTCCAATAAATAACACCCACGCCTGCCTTTTGCTCAGCAGGTGTCAAAATACTTGATGCACATGCATAATTGAGTGGAGAATGGGGTCAGAGAGGGACTGGATCTAAAGCAATGTGCACTCCAAATCGCACGTGCTTTTAATCGGAGACTGTTCAATGCATTAAGAAGTAGCCTTCCATTACTTTTTTAAATGACTTCGGGATTTTCTTGCTGCTGCTATCTGAAAAAGAAAATTGAGCAAACTGTGACTTGTCACCATCTGCAATTGTCAAGGGGTCCAGAGAGAACGCGATGAATTGATGGCGGTGAGTAAATTGAACCAGACGGTCCGCGAAGGGAAAACGTTGACTGAATGGAGATAAGCTGTGGTTAATTCCACTAATGCTCAGGACTCCGTGTTTTTAAGGACCCACAGTTATCAGTGAATGGTTTCTCTCGGCTCGTGCTCAATCTCAGTTTAAGTACGCAAACCTGAGTCATCTCAAACAAATCTATCTGATAATTAAATGTAAATAATAATCATTAAATCTATAATTAACATTAACATTTGGCCAGATTGTCTTGATAAGAATTTAGGGTCAATACCCCCAACAAAAAACCCGGCTATTTTGCTGGCCCATCGGCACACACGTCTCCATTTCATCATATACCGGCGGAATGACATCGCTTGTGTCTCATAGACCACAGACTACTTAATATGAATATGTCAAAATCATGCCAATAAGGCTTTTCTCATTATATGACACAGGACTGTTGCTTTAGCAACTGCTCTCGTGTCCATCCGTGTCTGTGTTGTGTTGGATGGAAAATGCATTATTAACCCTGACCTTTGAATTGATTATTGTCCACCGATCAATTTTTGCTGCCACCAGTGTTTTCCCAAAGCAGCCTATATAATGTGAAAGTTCACTGTCGCTGCCATGAAGGCCGTTCCTAACATGTCCCGTGGTAAAGGATTTTGCTAATATTCCTCTAACTTCTGCGCTCTGCAGGATAAAGCCTCTCAGCTGAGTGCACACACATTTATATATCGCATGTGGAGGAAGGATTCATAAAGACGGTTAAGTTTCTCTGTTAAGGACACCGATATCTTTGGCAGCAGAGTGGATAGTGATTATAAAAAAAGAAATAAAAAAACAAATTAGCCACCAAACCAATTAACGAGGCTTTCCTCGCGCAGCACAGGAGGACAGAGAAAAGAGAAAGATCGTGAACAAAAAATGCACTAGGCCTTTCTCTAAAGGACCAGCGTGTAGAATTGAGTACAAACAAGATGGTGCACTATCGCAACTCGTCCTTTCAGTTCCACCTGACCCCTGCCCCACCTTGCCTCTGACTGGCTCAGTGTCAGTCGACCAAAAAACGAGAATGCACTTTTTGATCAAAAATTAAAAAATTGAGAATTTTCTATTCCATGTCCACAAACGATTCCCCCCAAATCCTCGACGCCGCGCCTTGAACTCTTGCAACAAGCAAGTACCAAAATAACACTTGTCAAATCCGAGCATGAGGAACGGGGAAACAGACTCCAGGGAATCGGGGTCAAGTCGAGTGAGGCTGCGCTTTGCAAAGTGCGACATGAAAGACTTGGGAAGCAGGAGGGTGACAGAGCCCACTCTGCAACCTGTCAATCACACAACAGGGCTGAGTTCATCCCTGAATTACAGCACCGAACTCTACGGTGCTTTCAGTGGCGGGATGCGGGACAGCGACATTTGACCAGCTGATGAATCCCACCTGCAGATGGCCAAAATGTTTGTTCATACATTTTCTAGACTTCAGTGGCTTAAAAATATTATATTATATTGAGAAAAAAACAGAGTTTTACACCTGGCTCATTTTCTGTCTGGCTGCAGTGATATGAGCCTTTTGTTTGACTTTTGTGTGATGTTTTAAAAACCCCCTCCAAGAAAACCTGGAAACCAAGACTGTTTCTCACCGATAGCTTTCATCCAATGCACCGTTTGGATGTCTGCGCGGTACTTTCGTTCATGCTTTGGGTGAAGGTTTGGAGGTGTTCAGCATCAGCATCAATGACAGCTGGGAGCTTGCAATTTTCAAATCAGGGGAAAGAGGCATGGCGAGGAACGACAACAAAGGAGCAATCTTCGCCCCAAAACGTCAACGTGACTAATTTACATTGTGACGTTGTGGATAATAGGCACCGCACATCTCCATGTATGCTATTCTCCAATCTCCTGTTTTGTCAAAGGAAGGAGCGGTTGCCTTCAGAACATAATGCAGACAAAAGGAACAAAGTCGGCATTATTAGCAATGGGGGAACGAAAGCTGGGCGGACATTTGGGCGCATTGCTTCTTTCGCAGGCCTCTTGCGTATAACCTATATCATTCTAATCAGCAGCACAGAAACCTGTATTGTCTGCTGTCCCTCGACCTTTGCGCGATTTCATTTGACAAGCATGCTGAAGTGACGCAGAATGGCACGATCTGATGATGTCTCTGTGAATCAAACCCTGGCAGCAGCTCACCCCGACCCGTTTCCCTCTCCACTGGCTTCCAGTTAAGTCATTTATAGCCCATGAAATATTCAGCCTCAACTACAAATCCCTCCGTGCCCTGGCCCGCTCAGCACCTGTCTGATCTCCTGCAGCCCCAATGCTCCATCCCTGAATCCAGAGGTGCAGGTCCACTCAGGGTTCCCCCAAAATAGCCTGAGACCCTATTCAGACAAGTGATTCAATGTGGCAGCCCCCCGCCGACCCATCTCTGCAAACAAGCTTTGTTTTCTTTTCCCAGACACGTAAAAAAAAGGCTTGGTGAAGTGATGGCACTTTCTAAAATGCCAGAGGAAGGGTTGCTGGACTTGATGATGGTTAATCTCCTCAGTTATAACTGACGAGAGGAGAGTCCCAGCCATTGAATATCCTTCAGGGTTGTTAACACCAGTTTCAATCTTTAAAACCCCCCAAAAAAGGGTCACACTATTCATTATATTGATGTTGATACGCAGAGTTAAATCCCCGAAATCACTCCCTTGTCAAACTTTCTCTCTGGCTGTAAAAAGATTTTTTTTTTTCTCGGATTCCAAAGACGGCTTCTTATCTCCGGCCAACTTTTAAGATCAAAGTATACTGGGTACAAGTGCATGTTGTAGAAGCAGAGTTATAGCAGCTAGCCTGTGATTGTTTGCCTCTGGCAGCCCAGATTGCACACGGCTATAGCAGGGATTACTCCCCCGTAAGACACTCAGATATGATATCATTGTTGATCCTCCCTGCTGCTCCACTACACCAATATTTATGTCGGCATGCTTTCTGCTTACGCTATTCTGAATTCATGCACGCGATGTACAGCGACGAAATCAAACGTATTTATGGTGCTATCTACCTCACCCGTATGTCTAAATGTACCTTTCCTGCCACACAGGATGGCCGTTTGGAAGCCTGGTCTGCAAACTGAGTGGCATGGTTCAAGGCATCTCTGTGTCTGCGTCTGTCTTCACGCTGGTGGCCATTGCTGTTGACAGGTACAGTGGCTATACCTTAAACAAGACTATTTGTCAAGTGTAATATTCCATTTCCTTTTCAAAGCGTTTTTATACTTGAACCGCACCACCAACAAGCGCTTTATGTACAGAAATTAAACCTGCAGTCTGATACGACAGCTCCGCTCTAAATCCCTTCTTGTCCCTGGCCATAATATTCCGTTTCTGTGTGAACGTGTTTTCGAGAGGTGTGAGTGGCCGCGTGCTCAATTTGAGCATTTATTTTGCAGTGCTATTTAATGTGCTAAAATATGCAGGCAGGAATTTATGTAGTTATGTCCACCCCTACTGATAAAAGAGAGTGGAGTTAGAGGACGTTGTGGAGGACAGGAGTTTGAAAACAGCTCTTCAAGCTGTAAATACCGACAGAGGCAATATTTTAACAATGTTCACAGACACTACACAAACTTGGGGGGTGGGGGGTGGTCTGTGCCTCTGGAAAGGTCAGATGGAGTTTGAAATGCTTTGACGTCCGAAAGTAAAAGTCACCTCGCATATCTATCAGCCACATGATTAGAATCAGTTGGACGAGGAGAGAAAGATCTGCTGTTTGTACCCCGTTGGCAAATTCATACATAGATCACCTCAAAGACCTTATATAAGTGTGTAGTAACAATAAAAGGAAATCCACAAACGAGGAAAGCTGCGCGGACTGTGAATGCTCCTTTGATACCTCAAGCAGAAAGACAACCTTTGAGCATGGCACGTCGAGGAAATGAAATATCTTTAATGACTGAATTCCTATAGTCATTAAGCCAAGGGTAATAAGAAGAGCAGCTTGGATGTTGCTATGACTTAATTTTCCCCATTACATTTCTATAAATTACATTTCTCTAATTATGCGCTGTGTCCTTAATTGAATGTGATTTTTTTTTTTTTCTCTCTCTCAATCCTTTTCTACAGATTCCGATGCATTGTCTACCCGTTCAAGCAAAAGCTGACAATATCCACAGCCACCTTGATAATAGTCATCATCTGGGTTCTGGCCATATCCATCATGTGTCCCTCGGGGGTGATGCTACAAGTGACCAAGGAGCGAACCATCCGGGTGCTGCTGGGCTACGACAACAAAACCAGTCCGTTTTACTGGTGCCGAGAGAACTGGCCCAACCAGGAGATGAGAAAGATCTACACCACCGTCCTGTTTGCAAACATCTACCTTGCCCCCCTTTCTCTCATTGTCATCATGTACTCGCGGATCGGCATTACGCTCTTCAAGACATCCGTGCCCTCCGAAGGGAAACCGGGCCACAACAACCGCCACACTGTGTCCAAGAAAAAGCAACGGGTGATCAAAATGCTGCTGATAGTGGCTCTGCTGTTCATCCTCTCCTGGCTGCCTCTGTGGGCTCTCATGATGCTGAGCGACTACGCCAGCCTGACCGAGCAGCAGTACCGCGTCATCAACATTTACATCTACCCCTTCGCCCACTGGCTGGCCTTCTTCAACAGCAGCGTCAATCCCATCATCTACGGTTTCTTCAACGAGAACTTCCGCAGCGGATTCCAAGCCGTGTTCAAGTTCAGCCTGTGCGCGGCCAGCGGCCAGCGGAGGAAGACCTACTCGCACAGACTGCAGGGGAACTCCGTGCTCCCGGCCAACAACGCGCAGACCTCGCTGGAGCCTATTTCTCTCAACAGCGTGGATAAAAGCACTGCCAGGCGACTCAATCACGTGGCTGAGCAGGACTTGGTCATGGAGGACCTGGAAAAGGCGTCCTGCAGCAGCGGGGGGTTAACTGCCGTGTCTATTTGAGACGACACCCACCGACATCGTAACAAGGAGAGGATTTCATGTGTCACAAAAAAAACAAAAAACGAAAATTGCCCTCACCGGTCCAAGTGGTCGCTCCACTTGGTCCGGGCAAACTGCAGTGCTCTTACAGAATGCAACTTAGAAACTTGGGTTTGCAGGTCATTTTGGAAAAAAATAGTAAAAGTCCAAAAGTCCAAAAAATAAAATAAAATAAAACAAGTAAAATGTGAAACCTATACAGTCCTGTACCACGTAACACCGATTAATAAAGTACAAGTATCTATAAAAACAATTATAAATGACACATTTTGAAATGGAAGACGCAAATCTGGTCGTCATTCCTTAATTAAACGCACCATAAAGGGGGCCAACAACTTTGGTTGCACATGTTGTGCGATGTAATGAAAATAGGTTGAGCTGTTGATGTTGGGAAACCAACCAAAATCGCTGCCCAGGCGACAATTAATCCGTTCGGACTGGTTGATATTGCATCGATAACATGGCAACTGTGCCGCACTTTGAAATACCTTCTAAAATCTGTCTGTATAAATGTATAAAGATCGCGTCCAATATGTGTGCACTGTGACGTTTGCAGAGCAGATTTCAAACACCACTTGTCAAATTTCTAACTTCATTTGCTTGGATACGAGCACAATTAATGCTGCAAAGGAAACTCAATCTAAAAAACAAGGTATAAAAGTCAAAAGGGCTCAAATGTCAAACTGCCAGCACAGAGCGAGACGGGTTACTCCCTCCTGGTTTGCACCCTAGCTTTTAGGAATCCCAACGGTGGTTACGTTTTTCTGTTTCAAAACGCCAGAGGGATGATGAACTCCATCCCAACAGGCAAACAATCGTGTTTTTTCACTTCCCGTCACGTATTTCAGCTTTTCTCTTGGAGAATTAGCTCTACCTCGACAGTCTAAGCCTCATTATTTGGCAGAATTTTGTTTTCACTGCATCACTTAGTTTGAGTTTAGGTCGGCATGGGCAGTTTTCTGTTTCTGAGGAGGTGGATGGAGGCTTAATGGGGGATTATTTTGTTCATCCCCAAAAGCTACACTGTCAATCAAACCTGAAAACAGACCATACAATGACATACATGAAAATGAAACTGTGATATATAGGGTTTAGAAAAAAAACACTAGATTCCAACTGATGGCACTTAATGTATGTATATAGGTAGATTAAAACTGCTGATTTGATGTTTTTTTTTTTTTTTTTTTTGCACCTTAAACGAAAGTTAAGGAAATGACTTGATATTACACAGCTGTTATTTAAAACCACCGAGGAGGACAATTCATTTGTCTCAGCTGGTAAAAACCTCAGACCTCACCTCACCCATTCCACTTTCAGTTGTTTTAAATGACAGAACATAAACAATCTATATATATTTATATATTAAGAAGTCAAAATTATTGAAAGACCTTTGTGAAAGGTTATGAATATGATTGTATTTGAACCAGCTATTTAAAAATAACATTTTAATCTAGTCTTTTATTCTGAAATCTGCGCTGTAAACAGGCACATAGTGATGCCGGATGAACATTATTCATGAATAATTAATGAGCCTGATACGAATGTGCCATGTAAATCTCCTAAGTGTTTTTTTTCTGTTATTTATGTGATTGTCTCTCTTTGAACAGTCTTGTGCAGTTTAACTCTACAGTAAATGGGAAAACAGAGGGCCCCCATTGGCTCCAAAACATGTGTCGTCAGCTGTGAATATGTGTTACTGGGTCTTATGCTTAGATAAGTGCAAGTGATAACGTGAACCTGTTTGTCTGTGTAAAACTACAGTAATTATTTGGAAAATTCCACCTGTCAAGGTGTTTTTAACTTCCTTAAGGTTCTACCGTGCGTGCGTTTTTATTTTGATTGAGAAAACTGCCGAAAAAATACAGAAAAAAGGAAGAACATCACCTACTACTTTCTTAAACCCCACGTTCGTTCAACGGCAGCAGGGGCATTACGTGAGGCATTCAAAATCAAACGCAGCTGCTTGTTGTTGCCAGTACTTTTTGTGCCGCTCATGCATGAGCAGCTCGTTTTTCACTTAATTCAAGCAAACAGTGCATCGTTGGTTATGTAATAGACTGTGTTTAGCCCCCCCCCCCCCCAACCAAAAGTAATACAAACAGACAAGTGGCAAGGGTGAGGGGTTTTAGTGGAAACCTGCAAAGAGAGGGCAAGGTGGCAACGGATAATGACAAGTGCTTTAGTTTTGTATTAAAGAAAAAACTATAGAAATACAACTAACTGTCTGCTTGGCACATTGGGAGATATTTTTCTGGCTCATTTCCGACCAGATCCTGCAATAGTGGCAGACTACCAGCCAAATCTGTCACAGTGGACGTTCAAAGATGCTACCACACATGCGCTGCACCCTAGGCCGTCACATCGGCGCACAGGAATTCATACCTTCACCTTGTGCTGGTCAGTTCCAAAAGGGCCAATGGCTATTTCACTTTATGCACCGTTTAAATGAAGTTACATTTGAAGGATCAAAAGCAAATAATAGAAAACTCTGGTGAATAGTTGCTGAGATGTGTCATCATGGGGAAAAATATGGCACAGGTAAGAAAAAAAAAAAAAAAAAATATATATATATATATATATATATATAAATCTACAGGGACCTTTGGTATGGTATCAGACATGGTTGCTAAGAGTTTCTGCACCCAAAATGCTGTTCTCACACCCTTATAGGTGCTAGTGGATGAAAAGGGTTTATGTCCCCATTTTGGAAATGGCTGTGCGATGCGATAACACGCTCAGCAGCGAGGCTCCTTTCCAAGCCCGACTTGCCCCCCTTTTTGTAGAGCCAGATCACCGGCTCCACATTCTGGCACAATTATTAGCCCCTGCACATTTCTCGTTGACCGACCATCGGGAGGCGTGGACCACATATCCTGTGACAATTGGACGCATTGCTAGAGGCGACAACACGAGAACATCTGCGAGTGTCGTGAAGCACCGCAGGGTCCTCTTCAGGATTATATATGTTTTTTTTGGTGTCATTTATTTGTACATTGTAGTTTGAAATTTAATTCATGTTTGGTTGAGCAAAATACAATCAAAGTAACCCAGATGGTACATGGAGAGAACTCACTGCCTAACTGCTTCATCTTTAATCTCGATTTTTAGAAAAGAATATCGCCAACCAAGAAATACAGTCTTATGTTCCCATCAGAGGTAAATAAGCCCAAGAAGCCAACGTTCCATAGGCGACACTTTTTGATACTCAACACAAGATACATAAGACCAAGTTCTACCCGTGACCTCACTTTCCAATTCCACATTCCCTATGATCCCTCTGAAGTGTGTTTATTGAGATGATTCGTTCCTGCCAAAGAGGTTATCTTCGACACACCTACCCTTCAATATTTTTGACGTGACTTTTAGCACAAGCAAGATGTCCAGTGTGACACTTATTGACACTTATTATTGAATGTAATGACTTTGTACTTTTTGGTGCCTGTGGTGAAAAACAACGACTTTTTCCCCAGTACTTTTTTTTTTTTCTTCTTTCTTTTCTTTCTTTCAAAGAAGTATGAATGAATTACTGTGAACCCCTTTCAGTATCTTTATACTGTGGCTTTGTATAGTCTGCATGTGAATAGCTTGTGTAGTAGCATGTCTGGTTTTGGTGTTGGCGCTTATACGTTCTTAAATTATGTTATATGTTAAACATTTTAAAGATGAATTTGTTGGGACACAAATGATGACTTTCTTTTGTAGAAAGTACTCAAATAAGTGTGTCCTATTTAATTGTGAAGGGCTATTCATCACAGTGAATCTATTACCTCCGACTGTCGGCACAAAATATAACTGCAAGGGTTGTATAAAAGGTTGTTTGTATTAACTAAGTCTCGTTAATGCCACTGCGTCGTGGCATTACTGGTGTAATAACTTTTCTTTGCACATAATCGGAGTTATTGCTCGCGCTTTTTAAAACGCCGAAAGTTTCCGTGCCTCTGGGAGAAAAGAGAACTCCTGTAATTAGATTCATTTCCCAGCTGATTTTGCCACACATCTCGCATACACTGAGGAATACAAAGTGGGCATGATCGCGCACACCGACTACAATATTACATCTAATTACTGTATATTGTTACATCCCCCAGATAGAGGCAATATATGTTACTAAAGAAGAAGATGTTTTGATGACATCCCTGACTGAAGTGAAATTGCCTATGTGACAATTGAACTCCACTGCCACACTCCACTGGGGAAAGCAACCTTGCGTAAAGACAGTGCAGGGAACTTCATTAGTGGAGGCATGATGCTTGACGTACGAGGGTGATGGAGGCTGTCGGAGTAAAACCATGAACGAATTTAAAGGCTTATCGAATGTGAAATCACACAGCCCCGACAGTTTGTAATACTGACGGGACTTCTCGCAAGGTCACTGTCACAGTAGATTCCTGTCCCCCTCCCCCACTATTGTTCCCACGACTGCAAGGAGAAATACACTTGGATGTGCGCTTGCGCTCCTTGAATTGGCCCATGCGGTGTCTTGCCAGATGATAGGCAGCACGGCCAGCCTAAAAAGCATCTTTAATGCTAAACTTACAACTAGAGTTAGAGGTCAACTGCTGGGGGTAAGAGTGACTGCCATGCAGTGCATACGGGCCATTGTGTCGGCGCTGCACAATGGGGCGGGTTAAAATGAAAACGCACCAGAGCCTGACACGAAGCGAAGCTATATCCACCACCAGGCTAAGTTTTCTCTATAGGTATCATAGTTCAGTGGAGATAATCAGACTATAGCCAAATAGGGACCAAAGAAATCGGTGAGCAGTTGCCTTCTTCTTTTTTTTTTTTTTAAACAGTGTGTTTGTACGTTGTTAAATATTGGTCTCACCATTGAGAGTTAGACAGTATTGCAGGTTAAATAAATCCTGCCAGCTGGTTCGAACCCGTGGCCAAACCTACCCACTGAACATTGGACGTGGTGACGGTAACAACACTTGTTCAAATCATGGCAATACACCATTTCATGTATAGCGGAACCTGAAATAGAATAACCCCCCAAGCCGCCGGTTAACACTACTTAATCGAAAAAAAACTAAACGTTTTATTCAGCATGAGGTCCGTGCTCCGATAACCGCAGCGCATGTTAATGTCGGTGAATGATTCACCTGGGGTTTTTTTGGAAAGCGGAATAGACTAACACGGAACATGCCCCGGAGAGGCTACTTCAGACAAAAATCCTCTTTGTCAACCCAGTGGGGAGACAACCCTGGAAATCCCGCATTTATTAATAACCAGAGGCTATTTTCCGGTTGACCAACTCTACAAATATGTATAGTGGGGGACTTTTTCAGGGCCCCTTAGAACATCCTCACGGCAACCACCAGATTCACTATAAAGCTCATTGTAATATTCATTGTGCAGAGAGAAATGAAAGAATTCAACCTGACACGGAGTGTGTTTTGTCATACCTTATCTCCACTGGGGCAATGGTAATACTGAGGGGGGACTCTGAAATTGCTCACTGCTCCCGGTGCTATTCCACCACATTGTCTAAAAAGATGTCTTTGCCTATTTAACTACACTGTCATACACTGAGAATAAAGAGATCTTAATTAAAAAAAAAATATGTTTATTAAAATTACCATTACTGTTAAAGCGCTTTCTGCCCAGATAGAAAAAGACTTTCACCACAGCTATGACCTATGTCTTCAGAAATGTTTGACTAGTTTGCAAGTATGGGATATTGTGCAATATCTGATACAATGTCTTTTACTTTTTCCGATTTTTACTCCGTTTACCTCTCTGAAAAGCTTGATGCTTGCCTTCTGTGCGTCCGCTCTGTATACTGTGCATTCAGAGACCAGAAAAAAAAAAAGGAAGATTTTGTTTACTACCGCATCTGGGCCAATTCTAGTCCTTGGAGGACCTCGAAAATCAGTGTGGCAGAGAAAACAGGGCTCCTCTTGCATCACGGTGTTAAAAATGTGGGAATTAATATTTCATGCATCGCCGAAGCAGATGGAACCGTTTTGAGAATATCTTCTTGTCAAACGACTTGACATTATTTGACATGAATGTTCCGTGAACTATTCCCCCGATTGTCTTTGTACTGTGACAGGGTTTGTTTTCCTTTTGAAAGATGCTTCGCGCATTTTGTCTCATCAATTTGATTTTTAAAGTCTAATCATGTGCACACATGTCTGCTTTTTTAATGTTATGCTCCAAAGGCCCATCGTGAGAGCCTAGAGGCAGCGTATGTCATCCCCATCCCAGGTTTTTAGTTTTTTTTAGATACACGAGTCGCTCTCATGGTAAACTGCACATCAAGATTTGGACCCGAAGGGGCCCAGTGCACGCCTGTTGGAAACCCCAGGCCTAACCCTAACCCTAACAAAAGGATAACTTATTATAATTTTTTTTTTTCCAGAAGCAAAGCCTTCACAAGTTGAGTTACAACAACACATTTCTGGTCCTTTTTCTCAGGCCGAGGTTATGTTTTTTTCTGGTCGCTGAATGTATATGTATTTTTCCTCAAAACGCCACATTCTGTTTTGAGTATCTGTACAAAGTTTTCAATCAATGCAAATAATTTGTGGTTGTGTTCACGCTTTTAAAAAAATGTCAAGCTGTCTTGCCTTTGTATCGAGAGATATTTCAATGGGCCCAGTCTACGAGCGGGTGCGTTTGTGTTTTTGTGAACAGCAGAAATGTCAATATGTCATCAATAAAGGTATCAGTCTTAAATCACCAAAAATAAAGTCTTTATTTATTTATTAAGTCTCTCTTTGGCACGGTATTTATGCTAGTGTGGAATAATCCATAGACTATGCAACGGGATGGATTCTCTGTAATCGCGTGTGCCAATAAACTTTTAGCTCCTGCCATAGATGAATCTTTGATCACTTTTAAGCTCTTAATTCCCGAGGCTTTCGCGGCCCACAGTGATGAGAAGCAGATTTAAAGCCAATGAATCACATTATTAAAGAGGAGTGTCAGGGACTTGGCCATGGCACATATAATATATATTTAAATACAGACCTGCTGATCTCCAAAAAAAAAGCCTGTCAGCAAAAGCTGTTCAGCTCATGTCCATGCTTGGGGGGTGTTAAATGTACAATATATGTCTTTTAAGTCAGGCAGTGTTTTCATTTTGGGATTCATTTTAATGATCATCACCCAATCTGATCCATTCAAGGGCTTTCCATCTCTTTGCACAAAAAAAACAGACCTTTAGAAAATATAGATAACTATACTGTATATCTGTGTAGCTTTCAGTGAAACATTATTTGTCAGTGAAAATCCGAACCTTTATCCTCCGCTTCTTAGTCATAAGAACATTGCAGACTAAAGCACGCAAAGTGATTTGGTTGGAAGTCCGTTTTATCTGGATACAAAGTAAAATTGTGTCAATAAGACCATTTACGGCCAATGCTATGCTCTGTGGCTATTTTGTAAAAAAATAAAATAAAATTGTCACGGGCTACAAAAAAAAAAGCCTTTTAAAAAAGACCTTTCTTAGTCATTTTGAATATTTCTTTTACCATTTGTTAGAACCATCAAATATGGGCAGTGCGTTATCCAATGTAAGAATTTATTGTGTTAAAATCACTTAAGGAGCAGTAATGTACTGCGCATTTTAAATCCCTTTTTTTTTTTTTTTTTTACAACGACAGGGATTTGTTTTCTTCGTAAGGGGAGTCTGTGTATTACTTTAGAGAGCCGTGATAAAGATAGGGGCAGCTCACTGGTGCTCATTTATTTCACTCCCACTCTGAAAAATAAGGATGACTTGGTGAGCTAGAACAAATTACCACCGATTACCTCTCTCCCTCAAATGAACTATTTGCGACTCTATAATTGATATGTTATCGTAGAAAAACCCATTGTGCACAATCCCTCTTCAACCAAGAGTCACGATCGCTCTTACAGGGCACCAGCTGTTGCTGTGGTTGTGCAGTCACAAACAAATGTAACAAAATACTTTTTTTTTCTATAATCAGGGTTTCAGACAAAACAAGCATTGTGAAGATGTCACCTTGGCGTCTATAATTTTCATTACGTCAAATTAGGAATATATAAATGATTATAAATGATAGGGCCCATTACGCTCTGATGACCATAATAGTGGGAACCCATCAGGGTTAGCCTATGTCCGCTCCCAATAAGCACGTAACCACTCTGATGTTCAGCGGATCTACTGCTAGTCTACCATGTTAGCATCCCGAGATATTTTAAATAAAAAACAGGGTACACCCACGTAACGCACAGAGCAAAATTTGGACCCAATGACTGGGTGCCATAAAGAAACATTCATATGATTCATCCTGTGTGGGTGAGCAAAATCTCATGACAATTCCTCCAACGCTGTTATTTCAATAACAATTGCCTCTGCAAACGCATGGACTCAATGGAATGCCAGTAGACTACATCTCGTTAGTGTGTCGTGTTTTTTTTTTTGTTTGTTTTTTGTGTAACCGTTGACCTTGAAATCATAATTAACAACAGACTTGGCAACAGATGTCCTGAAGGTTTAAACCCATGCGTGCACGCCTTGTGCAAAAGCAGCACAGCAAAGAACAGCCAACTAATTGCCTGTTCCATGGGCTTCGCTTTCGAATGGAAACCGTGGAAGGATCTTCCATTCGTCGCCATCACCACCTCACTCATTTTCCTTTTTCGCAGAAGCCCAGCGCAAAACTCACGAGTCGCAGAGAAGCGACTATATCTCCACGGAGCCACAAAGTAAAAGTGCCAGCAGCGTTTCCGTCAGCGTCAGCGATTCCTCGGCGCTGCACGGGAGGAAAGAAAGCGGCTGCTCTGAATCAACCCGCTCCCCTGGGGGAGGTATCCCGGGACAGATGGAGGAGCAGCTACTAACTGTTCCGTCGGATATTGCCCATTCGGACCAAAAGACACTGCGCAGGGATGCCACCGACAAAAGTCATCGCAGCTCAGGCAAATCCCGCACTGTAATCCCCATTTAACTCAGCATTTAACAAAAGATAATCAGCAGAAAATAAAGAGTAGGAACTAATAAGAGATAAAATAGAGGAAAATATATTTATGGGCAGGGATGAAAGGGCACATGGGACATTTCGCCAGCAATTGGCTTATAGGCAGATGTGGAAATTATGTCAAACTTTGAATACCTCCGCGAGAAAATATGTGACTCCCTAAACACCGGTAATTATCTATTTGATTGAAAAGAATCCCGCCACACAGAAATAAAAGACCCTCAAAGAAAGTGGAAAATTGGCTAACCCTCTAAAAATGTATGCTGTCCCTCTGATCATTTAACATCACCATCATTATCAGAGTAAAATAAATTAGTAAAAAAAAAAAAAAACGAAAAACAGCCATTTAGCTTGTGATTCACCCCAGAAGCTATATGTGTAACTTTGAGTCACTAAAAAGTCATTTTGGAGAGCCATATGCAACACAGAGGACGAATGGTACTTTCTGAATTTATTTTAGAATATTTTTTTTATTTCTTACCTGAGTTTTAATGTTGTAATATGAAATCTCTCACAAGAAACCTCCAGATAATACGTAATTGCATTCACCAAGGTTTGACTTGTCAGAAGCTATTCATTAAAGAAGCTTTAAGCGCCCTGTACAACAGTACTCTTTCGTCAGGTACTAGTCGGGGACCGTCAATACACACAACAATTAAAGAGAAGGCTTGCAATGCTTTAATTAAATTTAAACCCCCTCTGCCGGGGGAACAACCTAATTTCATTTTCTGCAAGTGGATGAGCATTTTATTTTATTTTTTTCTGCACTACTTCGTGTCTCAAATATCAAGAAGTCTTAAGTTGATTTTATTTATTTTGATTCTGCACAACAAGCGCTACACTTTTGTCAACATGTAACCTCTGGGGCAGTTCCGCTGATCCTTTTTGGACCTGTATTCTCAATTGCGCCTTGTGCGATGTGAACTTAACAAATTCTAATGGCTAAATGGATAGGCTCTTGAGCGTAGCGATTTGTAGCTAATTAGCATTCACCCCAGGAGGAGTCAAATTACATGGTTTTGTGCTGACCCCCCAGTGACCAATTCTAAGCTCTCTGCTGCCAAGTTTTACACCACATGATGAATTATTAAACGGCCGAGTTCCTAAAACTGTAATAGATGACGTCCTGATTGCCCCCAGACAGCAAGTAACCTCGTTTCTTAAAGCTGCCGCAATGTGCATGCCTTTTTGTTCCATTGCATCATTTGCTAAGTTAACAGTTGAATCCCCTCAGTCTGCTCGAGGAGTAAAACACGGAAAATGATCAAACCTCCAAAGCCACCCAAGCCATCCAATAAAACCAACAAATAAATAAAAAACGTTAAAATAGCCGACCACCAAAAAAAAAAAACAAAAAAAAAAAAACACCTCTTCCAGAGGAAATGTCCCTCAAAGATCGTAGCCTTGCTACGCACACTGTCATACACAGTGACACCGTACATTATGTCTCTTCTTTTCTATGTTCAACCCACATACAGACAAGGAGTTGTGTGTGAGGAACACAACTTTTTGTCGCTTGCACAATTAGACTAACCTCTAAAGAAGAAAAAGACCTGAAAAGGATTATTTACCTCTATTCGCACCTTATGGGTAAACAGCCTGAACATCCTGGACACCTTCAGACAACTTCCGGGGCTGCAAGGGGGGGGGCTGCAATTACACAACCACGGTTACTCTCAGGAAACACATCACATCCTGCGGACAGACTACCGCTCGCTACTCACCGCGCCAGCCTGATGAGGGAAGACCGAGGCGCCACCGCATGGACCGACAGGAAGTCCAACTAACAAGCTGCAGCCAGGCTCGCGTGGGGAAGTGCATATTCCTGAAAGCAGGCAGAACGGACATTTCTTCATCTGTTGTGATAATCGTGATCATGCTATTGTTCTAAATCTTCGTCATAGAGTCTTTATTATTGACAGAGCTAGATTGTTAAAGTAGAATATTTAAACAATTACTCGCTTAAGTGTCATTTGGGGGTCAATGTGCTTACCTTGAGTATTCCTAATTCTTGACCAACTTCCTGCACCGCGCAATACTCTTGCATCGCCACATTTCAAATGACGCGCCATTTCTAAAATAATGACCAACTATGAAGCGCGTTTTTTTTTTTGGAAGACGCAGATTTCGCCTCGTGTCATAGATCAGTGGGAACACGGAGCGCGTCCGAGGATCGTTGCCCGCTTCTGCTGAATCACTTCATGATGGCCGGGCCCCATTGAGGTGTTAAAGGCCAGCGGAGCCTCATAACACGCTTAGCTTCAGCGGCGCAGCTCGCCGCACTTTCGTCTAATAAGCCCGCATGAAAGAGAAGCCCTGCTACAGGGCACAGTGCGGAGAGCGGTGAGGCCGAATGAATAAACTGAGTGAATGAGCACCAGCTCCAGTGGTTTGGAGTCCGAGCAACCATGCAACGCATCGAACGCGCAACGCAGCTGACGCGCCCGGGCGGAATAGGAGCGCGCTGTCACTCGAGTTTACTGCCACGCCGCCACCGTCGCGTCACTTCGACGAGCATTGGTTCTGGATGAAAATTAAAACCTGCGGCTTTTTGTCCCCGAGGCTCCTGGCGAAGATGTGCGGCCATGGCGACGACGCAGTATTTTGGCTGAAAAGGACAATAATAAACAAGTCAGCTCGAGCACATAATTTCCTTTCGTGGGAAACAGCCCCTCGTCCTACATCAGGTCGACAGCGCTTGCCGAACTGAAAGGAGCCGCCATTGCGCCCCTCTTTCGGCAAACAAAGGACCAGAGCTCGGTCGTCAACTCGCAGACGTTTCATTGCTCGAAATGGCCCTCGTTGGCGCAGGGTGTTTGTTCCGAGGGCCCCCGCGCGTCTGTCGGATCAAACTGTCGGAACATTTTTGAAAAGCTAACCTTCCGCTTCGGATGAGCCCAAACAATTGGAGACGCTGTCATGCAGAGATTCACACCAGTTGATTCCAATTGGCACCCTGCCACCGGGATGGAACGCTGCTTTGCCCTGTGCAGGCTGCAAAGAAACGTCAATACGGACAAAAATAAATATTCATCTGTTCATCTGAGTGACAACGAAATCAGCCACGAATGGTTTTCTTTTCCTAACGAGACACCGCTCTGGTGCCGTGTTCCATAGTTCAGATCTGGGCTGTGCCGTAGACTCGGCAACACCTATGGTACCTGGAAACATGACAAACACAATCGGCAATTGGTGAACTATGAAGCAAAATGTCCAAAAAGCCATTTATTCCCATATATATTTTTTCTCAGCGTCGGAAATTTTACCGGCATTTTTGGCGACATTAGTGAAGATGTGAGCGGGAGCTTTAAAGACCCATTTAAATGTTTGTAGCGAGAGCTAGCCGGCATAGGCGAAGTGGGTGGACGCCAAGACATTGTACCCTGTGGTGACTGCTGAATATCTAATTCAGATAACTATGAGCATCAGTGTGCTTCTGTTTTGGCTTTCGACTACATGTTGGACCTGGTAGTGCACGTGTAGAAGGAGAATAACATTTGGGCCAAGAATTTTTTTTTAATTAAGTCTGGCTCACCGCAGGCCACCCGGGTGTCCTCTGCTATTGGCACCTTGGGGCACTTTACGAAAATAGAGAAAAAGAAGATAAAGGTTAAACGATGATTTTTAGAAGAGCACGCGGGACAGAAACACACGGACAAGACTCAGGATGACTTCATTTTGTATAATGTCAATGATAATGGTATTCCGTAATCACCATCATTATATGCAAACAACGCGAGAAATAAGAACATGAGTCAGCAGTTATCGCAAACGTTCTCCCTCACACAGAACTGCTTGTAATAAAAGCCCTGTAGGTATGAGTCAATATTAGAGAATTTGGTGAAATAGGCTGCTTTTGGGTTTGGCGAGCTGCCCGTTTTCTTTTTCCCTGCTGCCAGACTAGATTCACGTGTGTGTGGGTGTGTGTGTGTGTGTGTGTGTGTGTGTGTGGGGGGGGTGATGCAGACTTACTGCAGCTGAATACAATATTATTTTCTCTACAGCCTCACCTTTGCACATTTTAAAACATAATGCATACCGTTTAATTTATTAACATGTAACATTCCCCATTAGAAATACAGTGGGGTGTGTGTGAATATAAATGGACATAAACTGTGCGAATGGTTCAAAAGCTCAAATAAAATGTTGGTCTCTCCTGTCGCTGCTCTTGCACCGTTGGAGTTGCTTAGCTGTACATGGAAAAACTGGAGCCGGAGTCCTCTGTAACTGCAACTGACATGAGTCTTCAGTTGGGAATAAAACAGAGCACACTTCCGACATACGGACTTCGGGGACAACGCAGCAGACTTCGATCATGCGACGAACACGGGTGGGTGGGGGGGTGCCTGTTTTTGGCAAAAAGCCGGCGAAGGTAAGTCGCGTATCAGCTTTCCTGCAGCGGGCTCACGGAACGTTTTGTGTCGCCCGGCCGAAAGCAGCCACCCAAGTGCAAAAGTGGTTTATGGTTTGTCAGCTCAGCGGATAAGCCCTCATCAGTCACGCACGGCGGCTCCTGGCTCAGCGTCAGAGCCCTGAGCGCCGAGCACCAACGCGCCGAGCACGGCGAAAGCGCACCAGGGCCGGATGCGCCTCATCTACAGCCCGTCCGGCCCCCGGGGGCCCGGTGGTCCAGAAAGAAGGAGATGGGGTGAAAGAAAAAGGGCTTCCTTCAAATGTTATTTGCCGTATTGGCGCCGCCGAGCTCTCCTGTCAAGACTAATTCACTTCCGCCTGGCTCTAACCAGAGGAGACCCCCGTACTCGATGGTGTGCCTGTCATTTCCTGATTTGAAGGCGACTGCGTTGTCAGCTCTGTCTCAGGAGAAGCGCGCCCGGTGCCTCAGATGAGCCGATGTCTCCACCCGTGCCACGTGGCTTTTTCCTCTCTCGGATGCCGTTGCCGTCCTCGATGCTGCTCTTGTTTCACTGCAGCACTGAGCAGGAAAAGAAAGAAAAGGCATTCTGGAATTCTACTTTTTGCTTGTATTTTGGACAGAGCTTGCTGAGGAGATATTTATGGGATATTTTGCGGGGATAGAGTGGAAGAATCAAGTCTTCTAGTAATGAATCTAGTCCCCTATTCAAAGCCTGCAAAAGTGAATGAGGCTAATCCAGTTTCTAATTATTGTTGTCAGTTATTAGCCGCACCCTTTTATAGGCATATATTTAAAGTAAGCACATTCATCAAATATCAAAGGATAGGAATAACATTGAGACGCTCGCTGCTCTTAAGCCTACAGGCTCCGTGAGCCATTTAGCGACTCGTTCGGTTATTTTGGGGTCATCTTGTGGCGCTGTGTGCCGCCTTGTGATCGTTTCGTTTCTTAATGAAAATTGTTTCTCTTTGTGGTCGTTTCGCGCATTCGGGAGGGGGGGGGGGGTCTCTTTTTCAGTTCTTTCCATGTTTCTGTGTCCTTGAATGTGTATTAAAATAGGACGTCATTTCAAACAGAGGTTCCACAAGAGTGTAAGCGAGGCCTTCTCGGCCTGTTCCGTAACCAAAGGTTTGGAGATAAAAAGTAATGACGCAGCGTGATGGGTTTTGAAATGCGAAGAACTTCTTTAAACGTCTTTCTCAATTGTTCAATTCTCAGGCCAGGTCATGTCGCCAGGCCACTCCATTCCCGCCTCCGGTAACACCGTCTCAGTGGTGCCTTTTTAAGGGCAGTCAATTAGAACTCTGACTCGTCAAAATTGCATGTGTTGATGTTCCAAATGCTACAAGAGATTTAACCGATGGGATCAGAGACCCATTCAACGTGAAAAAGGTGAATCCAAGCCTCTTCGCCATGGTTTATGGAACTGAGTGCAGGGATTTCCCATTTCTCCCATTCAGCCACAAAACAAAGCATGAAGGGCCTCAATGAGCAGGCTCGTCACGTGCTTAGGAACAGGTTATCCACCCCAAACACACACACACACACACACACACACACACGATCATAATGAGACCCTTTACAACGTTCTGAGTGAAAATAAATGAATATCAATAATAGCAATATCATATGCGATATATAAAAAAATATTAGCCAAGATGAGTTGTCACGAGGATGAGTTCATTCTTCATAGTCACGTCACGTCTCGGCTAGGTTGCATGTTTAATGTGTTTGGTGTGCATGCTGCCTGTTTCGTGGAGTTAGAGTTGGTTTCGGGTAGTGTCACTTTGCGTGATCTTGGGAGCTGTAAGGCTTCCCTGCTATTTCGCTGTGTGTTATTTTATTCATCATAGTGGGAGTTATATTCTGCCAACTGGCAACTACCCACGATACTCTACCTTCTGCTGCTTACCCAGGCAGACATAATTATAAAGCTCTAGCGGGGGCCTCTGCAGAGGCCAGTGTGGCCAGTAGTGTCTTCAGCCTGAGCTCCTCCGTAACGAGCCCAGTAATTGCTGCAGAAAATCCGGGGAGTCGGTGAGACAGAGGCGCCGACAGGGAGGGCACAAATGCGCACGTCACATGAGCTGGCATGAGAGCAGTTTGTCAGAGTTCTTGTCTCCCGCAGCACGTGGCCTTGGACCTGGCTGAGCAGAAGGCGAACGTGCGGGAGTAGCTGTTGCAAAACTATCCGAACGGACACGGAGAGTGTCCAAGCCTACATCAGGCCCAGGGACACAACCCGCACACAGGAACGTTTCCAGACACTCTGGGGGGCCCGGGCCAAAAAAAAAAAAACATAAAAAAAAATTAGAAAATTTAAAACAAAGCTTTTGACAGGCAAGTACCATGGGGTCCGCTACGAGGGGGTTCCTGAACGTGTCATTGCAGTGTCCCCCCATGGCAAGTCATTTAAGGGGCTTTCAGGTTGTCGTCGCTGTTAAACAATGCAAACAGCCGTCTTTGGGGGCCCCCTTCTAGCTCGGGGCCCCTGGGAATCGCCTAGCCTGCCTGCCCCGTTGTGAAGCCTCTGCCCGCACACTGTGGGATATATGGATATGTGCTTCTCTTTCACCGGTAGCAGGTGACGACATCTGCAGCCTGTAGTCTCAGCGGGGAGGGCTTGCTGTGAGGTCCCTAAGACAGTGGATGGTCTCCCCATGCAGACTTGGCGTGGACAGTGACCTTGGTCAGACCAGATGTGTCCTGGCGGGATCCAGCTAGAGACCACTCCACTACACCCTGGCCGCCAGTTTCCCAGCGCCTGAGGTCCCCTGTCCCAATAGGACGGCCACAAGACACATCGAGACTTTGTTTGGCCTTTTGGGAATGCGTAATAGTTTGTAGTAAGGTCCTAGATTCCAGAGGAGGCATCCTGGTTACCCTGGAAGTAGTCTCACGGCCAATCAGGAAAGAGCGAGTTTAGTTCAGCACCGTAGCTCAGTTTTGGAGTGTGGTTTTCTGTTGTTTGGAGCTTCAAGGCTTTGCCTGGTTGTTTACTGTGTGAACTGAATTTTCAACACCGGAGCTGTATTCTTCCATCTGGCCTCAGGCTTATCTGCCCTAGTGTTACAGCATTCATTTTGCTCTCTTATTGTCGAGTGGATTTGTATTTGTATAAAGGTCAATCCAGCCTGTGTTATGAACGCCGTGCGCGACAATATTTGCAATAAGCTACTTTTAAAGTGCGTTTACTAACAGTGCAATCTCCCCTAACTCGAACCGAAAGGCCTCGACCAGAGAAGAGTTCAAATATCTCAATTTAGACCGGGAAGCTGACAAATCACATCTGAACTGCGTCGGTGAGCCACAGAGCGTGCAGATCATGCATCAGCACAAGCACAACAAGCTCTGTGGATTCAAATGTCAGACTTTTTTTTCTCACTGAATACACAGAGATGCAATCTCTCACTTCTCATTAGTTGAATTCAACAGCCTCACTATTTACATACAACCAGTAGCGGCCGGTGCATCTCGGCCTCCAGCGGTGTCACTCCTGAATTTGCCCAATTCATCATACTATAGCGAACTCCAGGTTCAGAAAGTGGACTCAGAATTGGGATGAGGAAAACCCGGGTCCATTTTGGGGCTACATAAATTGCGGAAATCGGGGTTTGAGTGTAGTCTTATTCTAAAAGATAAACCGACGTTAAGGGTAAAGGGAATTGATGGCACTGATCTGTAGTGTCTGGTGGTGATGAGTTCATTCAAGGTAACAATTAATGGCCACGCATAATTACGTGTACAGAGAATTTTAATGAGGCCCTAGCGGGCTTTGCACTCGCTCACATAAAACAATTAAAAAGAGAGGCTCGCGGGAGTGATGAACTATGACAACTGTGTCTGTTCTGAAAGCGCGAGTGGTCCTCAGTTTTTCTAAAGAGTCGCACGACTCCAATTCCCATTACCAAGGCCTGTCCCTTTTTTTTTTTTTTTATCTCTTTAAACGATCAACATTTCAAGGGGTTATGCATGGGAAGCGGCAGGAAGAGGGACGTGACAAGAACTGCTGGGTTGGTCTCTCATAAATGGCAGCTGGTTTTTGAGTAATAATGAATCCGGTCATTAAATTCAAGTTATTTTAAAAGTAAATATGCGCCGCACAACCAAAAGCCCCAATGGAACAATTTTGCGACTCTGGTCTACCCAAGTCAGACTTGAGCCCTCTCTGTTCTTTGGCGCTTCAGTGCTGAATCTCGCAGGTGGTGAAACGATGCCGATGAACGCCTGAAGGCCAGGGCTGAGAATATTATACGTTAATCATATCTTTTATTGCTATGTGCTCCCCATTACAACAAACAGTATCAGTAGTGTACACTTCAAGCTCCACAAAAACATGGAAAAAGCGAATAGAGCGGAGAGTGACAGTCGCGACAGTCGTTATTCATCAATGCATAGATGGCACAGGGGTATGGATACAGTACATGGAGAATCCTATGCAGTAATATCTGTCTGAGGCTCAGGGATTGTCAATATAACATCTACAACTATCCTATTTATCATTAGAAGCGCTCTACAACATTAGCAGCAATGTTTACAACGCAGCAAGTAAAGGATGTACAAAAGAAAAAAAGAACTGGGGAGGAAAATGGCGAATGGTTAGACAACAATGCTGACAACTACAAACAGCGTAATAATAATAAAAAAAAAATAAAACAACTTTACTGTTTTGCTGGTTACTCCACTATTTATGTTTTATTGGTTATAATAAAGCATTTGTCTGGTCAGGCCACGTCGCTGTGACAGCTCTATTTTACGACTTCTACCAAAAAAAAACAGCTGTGAAAAAACTGCTTTCTGACAAAAGGTAAAACATCTCAAAATTGAGCGTGTATATTTACAACTAGTTGTTTGCAAGAAAACAATGTCATTTCTAGTCTATCCGTGTTTTTTTTTTTGTGTTTTTTTTTTTTAAATATCCAAATCCAGTTAAAAATTAGAAAGCGTGGATGAATTTTACGACTTCTACCAAAAAAAAACAGCTGTGAAAAAACAGCTTTCTGACAAAAAGGTAAAACATCTCAAAATTGAGCGTGTATATTTACAACTAGTTGTTTGCAAGAAAACAATGTCATTTCTAGTCTATCCGTGTTTTTTTTTTTGTGTTTTTTTTTTTTAAATATCCAAATCCAGTTAAAAATTAGAAAGCGTGGATGAAAAAAGAAAAAAAAAGAAAAAAGAGTTTTCATTGGTTTATCTGCTGCATCATATATATTCCATCAGCTGTCAAAACAAAGCAGGACCCTTTACCTTTCAATAAATACGTTCATGTACTCAATGCTATATACATGTACTATACATTGGCACACAAGAGGGAGTGTGAGTAGTTGCAAACTATTTTTGTGCTGAAAACACAGCACACTGTGTTTTTGCTATTGCAGTCAGATGCATTGTGGTTGTGAGGACATCCTTTTCTTTTTTTTTTCTTTTTTTTTTAATTACGAGCTACTTTCTGAACCTTTGGCCATAGAAAAAAACGGCTATTCAGAAAACGCAGATGGAAAAAAAAAAAAAAAAAAAAAAACACGTTCCACATACAGTAGGACTCTTTTGGAGGCCCAGTTCCTTGTGCTCAGGTTTTGTTGCGGAAAACCACGAATAACGTACGGACTGAAAAGGGCAGAGGAGACTTGAAGCTCCATTAAGCACATTTTTGATGCATAAATTATTCAAATAGCTCTGTGTAACATATGAAAAAGGTTACTCACTGTGCTGAACCCGCGGCAAGTTAACATTCACCCCCCCCCCCCCCCCCCCCCATTTCCCCCCCCCCCCCCCAACGACATTTTGAAATACACAAGTAGCCGGTCAGTATAGCGGCTACTCGAGCAGCGGAAAAGAGCCACGTATTTGTTTTGCGAGGAGCCGGTGGAGACCCCGAGAGTGAATATCTGACATACATCCAGCACGATTTAATGAGATGCTCTCCGAGTCCCCTGGATATGTAAAGAAGCAACAGCTGGCAAGCTGACGATCCATCAGCACTTTCTAAATGTACACGAGCTGTGTTTCCGGGGGAATTGGTTTTGGAGTCTTATCTGTTCCCTAGTGGTCAAAAATCGCATGAATGCAGCTTTATTGTGTTTGCTAATCAACTGAGTGCGTCGCCGTAGGGGCGAGTGAAGCTTCAGCGAGACAACATGGGGTTGCGGTGGATTTCTGAGCTGAACAAGAGCCTACTGTAAGACACACATCGCACTGGGAACACTTGACAAATGCGTTCCCTATTTAGTTCCCTGTTTTTAACCAGACAATTTCGGCATGCTGAAGGTGGAACTGGAAACTTTGGTTGTGGTACAAAAAAAAACAAGATATAACCTTAATCGCTGTGCTTTAGTAGACCAACCGTTTCCCCCTCGTATTCCGGTCTTTACGCTAAGCCAAGCTAAACTCGTACAGATCACATATGTAGCGTACAGTCATGAGCGCGGTCTCCAACTTCTCACGTCACTCTTGGCGATTTCACATTCGCAGAGTGGAATCGAGCACATTTAATCCATTCACAGTGCTGCCACTGACAAGGTAAACATTCCAAAACATTGGTCGGCCTACTCGATGAATGAAGGGGTTGTTTTTCTTTAAGTATCCTTGGCTTTTTAAAAATAATACTGATATTGTCATGTACAGTATTTACAGGAACCGTTATAAATACCCATTTCCATAGAAAACGAAGAGTCAACAGACATTGCTGGAGATAATAAAAAATAAACTATACAACTAAAACCATTTTCCCTCAGGGCTTTCACTGGTACATCTCCAGTCACTTTCCGTAGGCACGCATGCAAAAGTAATGGGACCATACTTCAAATGTTTGGCGAGAAAATGGCAGCCTGCCACATTTAAGTAGCAGGGACGGGAAAGAGAGGAGGGTTAAAACCGGAAGGCTGCAGTAATGCAACTTAAAGGATGACGACTGACTCAAAAGCCAAAAGAGGAAGAGGGAGGGCTCTTTCATCCGTTATAATTAACTTCAACATTGAAACAAACAAAGCCGAGGATACGACACGTGGACATTAATGCTCCAAGTGTTTTTTTTTTTTTTTACATTTCGACATGTGCAGCATTTCGGCTCTGTATCTATTTCAGGGCTGGATTCTGGCGACACTCCCCCCCCCCCTCCCCCCCCGAACTGATGAAGATGTAATGAGTGCACCTGTTGACATTTTCATTCTCACCCACCCGCTCTACCTACGCCAGGGGCCTGATCCAATAAATGACAAGGCAAGCGAAAAGACGAGTCAGAGAGGAAATGCCAACACCTTCCTGCCACCTGCCACCTCCGTTGTGATGATGGAGAGTCCAGGGTATGAGTGGAATTTAAGCAACTACGCCGCTACAATGTCCACTGATATGTTGAACGTCTGTGTGGTGAATACGGGCTTAGTTTCCCGACTAAATTAATCTTTGGCCATTTTGCATCATCGCAATTATTCACTTTAAGCTTTTAGCCCTTCAACTTTCCATATGAACCGCACGAATATTCCCTTCAGGCCCTCTACCCCTTAATAAGATATTATTCGATTGATCTTATGTTGGGCCAAATATAATGTGTGACAGCAAAGTGACATGGCTGCTCCAGTTCAAATACTGTTGGAGCTCCCTGTGGGACCTCAAAGTAATTAAATTCGTCGGCGTGGGCGTAAAGGGGAACGGGAAGATCTTAGCAACAAAGTGAACCCGCACTTTTCTTTTCTTTCTCTCTCTCTCTCTCTTGGTTTCCTCTCTCTGTGGTGTTTTTTGGCATGAGAAGACTCAGGATGAAGCTGGATAATCTACTGTACATAAAGAGTCCTGGAAGGGGGTGGGGGCTGTCTCTTATACACATCTCCCCCCCCCGGGGGGGGGGGGGGGGGGGGGGGGTTGTCGCTTTCATCTCTCCACTTCAGAATGTGCCGGAGGCCACCGACTATCTTTCGAGCTGCTTGACCTTTGACCCTCGGCGGGACCTGCCTGGGGAAACGGCGCCGCGGCGGGCAGCTTCCTGCCGGCGAGAGCCACGTGTCGCGGAACCCGTCTCGGTGTCGTGCTGGCCTTTGATGGGTTTTTTTTAAGCGGAGACGGGGTGGCGCCGTGTTTCGCGGCGTTGCCGGAGGCGCCGGATCCCTTGCCCGGGCCTTGTTTAGCGCTGCGAGTGCCGTTGGCCGCCACAGAAGCCGTTAACGTCTCCAGCAACTGGGACGCCGATCCGAAGCGGACGTGCTCCTCGGCCTCGGCCGCCTCGGAGAACAGAGACAGAGCTCCGCTGCGTCGGCCGCAGGAGTCGCAGCACAGTTTGTTGTAGCCCGGAATCGAGCAGTAGCGTGCCAGGACCTCCATTTGGCAGAAGATGGATTTGTCGCCGTTACATGGCTCATCTGAAAGTTGAAGAGCACACAGTGTGAGCCGTGTTCCTGCCGCAGCACTGAAAAAAAACCCGGTGAGAGGAGGACCTTGGAAACGGGGAGGATCACAAAGGGCTGAGTGGATGCACCGTGGAAGGGCACCGAGGCTCGTTTTGCGGTGTTTATTGTGAAATTCAGCCAACATAGTGAGACAAAAGCTGTGACCCAGTTTTTCTACTCGGTCTCGAGTTGCTGCCGTTTGTGCGCCTCATTGCAGGTTTAGCCGTACAGTTCTATCACAATGGGGAAAAATGTGCTCCTCTAAAGAAGAAAATACACGGTGGCGTTTGCTTGAAGGGATTACGGCTGTCCTGCAGCTTTTTCCCGGGACACTCTTCAAACACTCTTCCATAGAAAAGTCTTTCAATATTCGGGGGGTGAATAAAGCTTGGTGTGGTTTCCTGGACTTGGTTACAAGAGAGTGTCGCACCCTATACATATCGTGAAGCCCTGTGCGGGAAATTGTCATTTGCGAATATGGGCTTTAAAAATAAGAATTCCATTTAATTGTATTTCATACACCGCTGTATCCATGCAACACAATGCAAATAGAGGAGCTATATGCAAGGCCAATAACCATTTACATAGCCGCACAAAGATCTTGGAAGACAAAAAAAAAAAAGAGACAGTAATAAATACTTATATTTGTACTTTGTTTGGTTAATAAATAATGTATTAGTCATTTAAAGGGCACATCGAAAAAAAGAATGTTACTCGCCAACACCGCACAAACATACTCACATATGTAGGTTTCAAGGTTGGGTCAGTGATGTATGGGATTGCCCGGTAAAAATATCACTTAGTGTCATTTTCATGCCCTGTGTTAAGCGCACACGCAAAAGAGACAGCTGGCTGTCCATGAGAAGATATTAGACAAATTGTGTCCTGATTAAAATCACTGAAAAACACAAATTTTCCCTCCTCTACGTCGTTTTTTTTTTATTCTGAAGGAAGCAATAAAATGCTAAATTAGCTCCAAAAGCGCCCGTAGTTAAAAATTTGGAAGTTGATCCGAATCTTTAAAGGCGATGATTGTCCACCTCGGGTAGGCATTGGGGTTTCTTTTGTTTAGTTTTTTTCCAGTTCCTAGCTAATGATTTGCATACCATGACAGGGTCCGGGTCTGCATGGTCTCACAGTCTCGGGTTTTTCTCCGTTACACTGATCTCCGATCTTGCAGGTGACCAAACGCCGCTCCACGCCCTCGCCGCAGGTCACCGAGCACTGCAGGAGAAAGAAAAGCAGTGAGACGCAACCAAGACAAGACAGGAGGAGGGCAGATCCAATTGGACTGCGGGGTCACGCAATCAGGTGTGCAGGTCCACTCCTACCCAAATATCGGGTGTTCTGGGTAACTAAAAGGCTCCCCCGCTGTTTCTTACAGCGATTACATTTTGTTTTTTTTTGCTTTACACAGCAGGGGGCACAGCGGTGCAGTGATTCCTCCCAGCATGGCTTCAACGGTGCTGTTTTGAAGTTGATATGTTCTGTGTGGGTTTGTGGCAAATTGTCATTTGTGAGCTTATATATATATAAATAAACATTGATTGATTGATGCGGTCCAAAGATACGCACTTTGGAATAAAGGCAAGGCTAGGTTGATCAGAGACACCAGATTTCCTGTCGGTGTAAAATGTGCGAATGTGGTTGCTTGTCCCCCGCGTGTTGGACCTGGGATTGGATGGGTTTAGCCCAGAGGAAGTAAGAGTCAGCCGGGATTGGCTCCAGCTCCTCGCGCAACTCTCAGAGGATAAGTGGAGGTAATGCACGGACGGTGTTTGTCGAAGAGGAAACGGCACAGGATTTTTTGGGGAATCATACAATGAATGTGTTTTTATTTCCATATCTCCATCTGGATGCTGGTGGCGGGAGGTTTCTGGAGAAAATGCTGATTTAGTTCGGGGCCCTCATTACATCGAAATTAATGCCACCTCTCGGCTAAATCCAAACTAGTGGTAGATTATTATAGATGCCTCCAAAATCGAACGCGAGTAGCCGGCTATAATTTACCTGGTGGTAATCGATGAATTATGAGTGACGGTGTAAATTGCACAGCGGTGATATTCAGAACGGAAAATGTTTCTTGGCTCACGTGCTCACTCCCACTCAGGTTTTAACCAAGTGAGTCTGATCAACATCTTAGACAAACCAAATGTTTTAAAATGGAATTAAGTGATGAGAGGGAAGACTTCACTTTAAATAAAGTGACTGTTTCATCACCAAACAGTGACGGATAATCCCCCCGCCCCGTTCCCCAGCAACACTCCAACATGGAAATTTGGCAACTAAATGCAACGTTTTGAAAACACTTCAAACGGAACTTTTCGAAAGTTTACTCTACACTGATTAGGACCGCAGAGAAAGTGGAGAGCGTCTCCCCTTTTTCCACAAAAATACGCCTGTTACATGTTGGTGCACCAATTAGAGCAACAACACTATTTCATGTCTTAATTGTGTCTCTTGTGGAGAAACGGTGTGAACGCCTCCCTTTGACGAGGAACAACGACTGGACTTCATTTGAAATACAACACAATATCCAATGAAACCCTGAGTGGCGGATGCTGTCCGCAAACAAACGGTTAACCTCTGGGAGGATATGGCGGGCTGCTTTTAACGCTTGCTGACGTAAACGTCAGAGAGAATTAGTCTGAAATGGGATTTCTCGGGAATGGGACAACACTGTGACACGTTCTCAAGAGAAAAACGTTTTAATGAAGTGGTTGTGAAACAGAAAAAGGCCAACCGTTTTAATAGGAATCTTTGCCGAAAATTGCGGAGTACATTTTTAGCTTCTTAATTTTTCCGAAAAAAAAGTCAGGTTGTGGTGGGAATTTCAAAAAAGGCGGTTGGCCATGTTTTTTTTTTTTTTAAATAGCAACAGATCTCACATCATTCGTGGCATGAGGACTGCATCTTTATTAGCTCGTTAGCTATCTGGGCTCCACCGCTGGGCTGGATGCCTGATTTATCGGTATATTTTTTCATGGCTTTAAAAGGTAGAATTTTTGGCGAAAAAAAGGAAAAAATACTAACACGGACATTTTCAGATGAGAGGTGCCACTACTATAAATGAATAAAAAACAATTAATGACACCGTTTTCAGTTTGGCACGTGGTCACGATGAGTCATTCAGATTTAACAGCTGTCCATTGGACTTCAAAGCAGCCGCTTTGAAAAAGCTGCTGTCTGTGAGAAAACGTGGGTGGCAGCAGCGAGCTGACATTAGTTAATTAGGAACAACGTCATGTAAAAAAAAAAAGAATCACATCAGACGCTCAACAGAACTAAGCGAAAAAATCCTTTCGACGGAAGAGTTGAAAGACATTTTTTTTTATAAATCGTGTGGATCACCAACCTCTGACCAGGCCCCGGTCCTCCACTGGGCGGGACATGGGACTCTGTTGCAGGGCCTCCGGCTCTCTGGCTTCTCGCCGCTGCAGTATTTGCTGTGGACGGAGCGATTGGTGCTGTCGTGGAGCAGCTGCACGCAGCGCACGGTGCGCATCTGAAAGCCCAGGCTGCTGCAGGTTTTGGTGCAATACTCCCATTCTTCTGAAATCCATCTAGACAACAACAAAAAACACCAGTGGATGACTGATGATGATATGTACGACAGGTGCAGAAGATTCAAAAAGCCCGCACATGGAAATCAGGTTCCATTCGAGGAATGGTGGAAACATATTCAGATCTTTGATTTAGGTCTCCGGTCAAAAAGAAGCTGTTCCCAACATAGGAGAAAATACCAACAGACGAGTGAATGTTTCCTCAGACCTCTGTGCACGTGTGTCGTGGTGCACAGGCCTTTATAGAAAACCCCTATTTAAGAAATAAAAATGGCATACATCATGTTAATAAGACTTGGTTACACTTAAATAATCAATTTTCTTCCATCATCGATCATTTCTCCAATCAATCGAATGTCAGGAGCTTCTGCAGCTTACCCCAAATAATACTATTAATAATAATTTAAGATCAAACTATTATAATATGAATGAAGCCATCCTTTCTAGTATTAGTAATATTTGCCAACTGTGGGAACATTGAGGTTTGTGCATCCGTCTTATAGCATCACTAAAGTTGGCCAGTAACCTTAAAAACACCCGCGTCATGAGATGTGACATTTGGGCCGAGGATTTTTTGGCTGCAGGTTATTCGAGGGCGGCTGGAATCACATTTCCTTCTCATCCTGGTGTATTACAGCCTCCGCACCTAATCTGCTTATATTCCTCCTCCACCCCCCCCCCCGCAGACCGTTTTGTCATGACCCTGAAATTCAAGCTCCCTCGTCGCACACATTTAATTAGTTTCATCAGAATTTCCTGTTCTGTTTGGCTCCCGTGCTGATGCTAGGAGTGTCGCACTTCCATGTGTTTTCACATTACCTTATCTCCAAACCCTGCTGTCATCACTTGGCTGATTTAAAACTAAGGGCTATGATGGATCATTTGTGACGCAATTCATTGCCCGCCTAACAAGTTCCATTATAGCAAATAGACCTGGCCAGGGGCTCGAAACAGGAGATTAAAGGCTTCTCAGTGTAAATGAATCCATTATCTTGAGATCTGTCGACCTGGGCTACCTCACTGTATATCAGTATAGTGGGAATAGGAAAAGATGAGGTCTAAGAAAGTACATTTTCTTGAGTCTGCTATATATCCGTGTGCATGTTTGAAGAAAGTGTGAAAATCAACACATTCACACATCGGCTGCTCTCGCTTTTTTTTTTTCCATTTCTCTCACATTCAGCCCCCACCCCACCCCCCCTCCCCCTCATCTAAATCAAAGTGCAATATAAAAGTGCTGAGTTGTCCTTTCAGAAAAGTTTAATCTTTGCAATAACAGTCTGAATCAAATGCTGCAATGCGAATTGCCCTGAAGACAGATTTGACTGTGTTAGAGCTACCAGTGGATTAGGGCCTTCACAAGTTATCAATGTTAACAAAAAAATATTCAAAACGTCAGGATTGTTTAGAGATGACAAGTATAATCTGTTCTCCGAATGAGGTGCAACTACAAAAAGCTTAACTGATTCCTCACAGATGGTGCCAGGGAGGAGGCACAGTGATGTGGGCTACGAGGATGATTCATATTTTTTTTGGGGGGGTGACAGCTAAAAGGTAAATGCTGTTAAATCTGTTTAAGCACAATTATGTGCGAAAACGTGTCCCTATCTTGAGACAACGTGTATTTTTTACCTTTGGTTGTCGTACATCTGCAACACTGCAAATCACTGAAAAGGATGCCTTCGTGATCATATCGCATTTTTGATATGACTTTGCGTTAATACAATTCACAGCAGTACTGTGATTGGTCAGGTACAAACAGAGGCGACTTCATAGGACGTAATGAACAGACGCCAGGTGGGGGGGAAGTGTGTACTCACTGAGGCTGTGTGCAGTCCTGCAGGTTGCACATTCTGCGGATGGGTTTGGGCTTCTTACTGGCATCGCAGTATCCCCGATGGACCATCTTGGTGTCTCCTTTCTTCCGACACCCGTATTTGGTATACTGGAAACCTTTGAAAAGGAGAAACGTTTTGCCGTCAAGCCATATTTTCAGACAAGACAGCAACATTTTATATTTAAAGCAAAACTATAACTATGGACTTTTAGTCAAGTTAATTAATGTGACATTATATATATATATCTATATATGTATATATAGATATGTATATATGTATATAGGGTAACAGGTGATGCATATAGTTGAAGTTTACCTATCTCTAAAGACACCACTGGGGCTTAATGTGTTAAACAAACTAAAGAAATGAGAGAGAAGCTCTTAATAAACTACATCTCGGCAAAGATATGCATAGGGTCTCAAAAAATTATAATTGTTCAATGCCACTTCAATTTCCAATTTTTCTGCTTTAGCTCGAGGAGGTGCGAACTCGGAGTTGTTAAACTCCTGCATAAAAACAAGTATCACTTGACGACACACAAAAAAAATGCAGATAATTATATTTAAAGAAGAGACGGGCATTATTCCTCTGCATTATCCCGATGCTAATTTGTCTCACCTCCGGCACAAGGTTTGGAACAGGGAGACCAGCTCTTCAGAGCCCACTCGTACGTTTCCTCCTGGATGACATTGTTGGTGTTGACAGGCACCGAATCTTCGTGGATAATGTACTTGTACATCAAAGTAGACCGAGTGTCATTGTCCTTGGGTATTATCTGCAAACCGTGAAAAGAAAAGAAAAAAACAGCAAAAGAAGTCACGGAACCATTACAGCAACAGCATTTATGCGACGTCCTGTATTATTTAAATGACAGTGCTCGAAGTGCAAATTTATGCGGATAAATGCAGCGTGTTTAATTTGAAGAGAGCGATTCTAAGAAAATTGCACGGTATCAACAAAATCGGGGTGACTGATAGAAAAACCAGAACAGCCAACTGCTGGACCCGAGTGGAATGAATGCACGCAGATGCCACACTAGAACCTGACACAGAGAGTGTGGACAGGGATTTTTCCCTATCTCGCCTGCTCTTTCTGAGCTCTTCTTTGGGAACACAGCTGGGGTTTCTTTCTCCTCAGGTGTGCCTTGCGGATTTGCTGCCGAGTGGATTAGGGAATTCAAATGCAAATGAAAGCCACAGACCGAATAAAATACCCTGCAGGAGGGCAGGAACTGAGAACTATACACAGGAGTTGTTTTTGGTATCGCTTCTGAGGGATTAACACAGATTAGGCAGATACACATTACATGGATTACGCCAGTGCCAGTGTTGGCTGACAAAAAAGGAATATTCTACGCGGCATCAACGCCCTTAAATGCATATGAAAGCCCTTAATGTGATAGTGAACTAAGATGTAATCCCACGGTGCCGGTTATATAATGTTTATTAAAAGAAGGAATAGAAATATGATAAATTAAGATTCCTGAAGGGGTGCGTTTGTTGCACGACGGAGAACCACTGAACCGAAGATGCTTTTGCCCTTCACTCTCGGCCTCTTGATAAAGGTAACGCAGTTTCAAAGACACAATGTCTGGTGAAAGCCATTAAAGACAAATAATAGCGGTATCATTTCACCACTATAGTGTATTCATTCTTTCTTTTTGGTACGCTGCTGTATTTTACCCCTATAGAAAGCCGAGTTTTACCAGTGTGTCCAAAATATTTCAATTTCTCTGCCCATTCCTGGCTCTGGCACTTTTACTCATCTGACGTCCCGCCTGGGCCAATTTTTGTCAAACGGTTTTGGTTTCAGACCCGTCATTAGATGTCCACGCAGCAACAGCGGCGCAATCAGTATTATTCAAGTTCTCGAGAGCTGCCGCCAGAATACTAACGTCATCCGAGAGAGGTGGCCACAATACCCCATATCCATCCTACGCATTCGAATGCATCACAGGTCTCTCTGTCTGGGTTTGTTTTTGTTTTGAACTATTTTACAGCTGGGTTTGAACCTTCGTTTGAAAGCGCAGACTGCTGCTTAAATCTTCATGCTGTCCCTCCAAGCTCTCATCTTCGCTATGCTGACGTGCCACTTATTTGATCTCCTTTCTTTGAGAAGCAAAAACCCGCGAAGACGGTGTCCTCTTTTTTTTTTATCTTTTTTTTTTAAAGGCCTTTCTGAAAAAAATTGAAATCCGTAGAGATGAATTGAAATATAAGCTCCGACACAAAAAAGGGAAGCAGTCTCATACCAGCACCACCACGGGGTCGTGCAGAGGGCCGTCGGTGTGCAGAGTCTCCACGTCGTCCTCGATGATGTAGTGCCACTCCGCGCCCAGGTCGATGAAGTTCCTGGACTTGACGTCCTCTCCTTTCCCGTTGAGAATGTAATGCCCTGTGGCCTGGTTCTTGATTGCTGTAATCAGTCATTTGTTATGCGCCACTGACAGAGTAATCATCCTTACTTCATAAACTACAACGTTTATGAATTAGTCACACAGAGAAAAAACAAAGGGCTCCTCAAAAGGGTGACACACGTCTCCCTAACACCTGGCTCTCATTAGATTCGCGGATTCATTCCCTATACGCATACACAAACAAGCTGCCAACCTACCACTCAAATAAACTCTTCGTTTCTCTCTCTTAACCTTCAGCCAATCGCAAGTGAAGAGCTGCAGTGAAAATCTTTTTCTACTGCTCCAAGTGCATCCAGTGCATTAGCTGTAAAAAGTCCCTTGGAATAATTGAGGCTAAGAATCGGGCCTACAAATATATGGAATAACGGAATTGAAAATTGAAAATCAAATACATCGAATGAGCCCAATTTGGGTAGAATTGAATGTTGCTGAAATAACTTCCATGTCTGCTATCTGCTAATCATTTTCTTTGGTGCTCAAGTCAACCATGTGCTGCACAATATAGCCTAATATTACCCACCACTAAGTTATTTTTATTTGTTCATAATATGCGTGCTGAGTGTAATTTCCGCCTACTAGCACGGAACCACCAATGTCGAAAATAAATCCACCCAGCAGGGATAATCTTATTTTTGTACGTTTCTTATATTTTCATCTTGCTCAGAACGTTTCACTGTTGAATATATATCTATATGATTGCATCATTTAGATTTTTCTAATTTTTCATAGATGTTAAACTTTATGTGGTATGTAGAGGACATGAAAATGTAACAATTCATTTCTATGCCTACCATATACATGTACTTTTATAATAGCACATCATGTCCCATCACTTATAAGCTTCTCTTCTCAAAAGAAAAATGATCGCTTATCTTGTTTCATCACTGGTGAATATTAATTCATTCACTTAGTATTCCTTAAGGCAGGAAACACTTTGTGTTCGCTTGTGGCACCAGAAGAAATCAAATGGTGAAGGTGAGTTTCACTAATTTGATTATGAGATAAATTACCCAGCCAGTGCGAGGGACAGGGATTACACAATGTGGTGCATTGACACACGTCTAATGCTGAACTAACAGCAGAAACATGGGAAAGAAAACATTAGTCCTTGAAATAGGAGGAAGCCAGAAAAAGAAAAAAAAAGAAGCCATCCATCAGCATGTCATTCCACAGAAAATGACGGCCACACGATGGATGGATGCGCTTTACAACACTACAGCAGGGGCTTATTTCCAAGCACAAGATGTGTGTACGGTCTGGAGGGGACACGCTTAATCAAAAGCAAGATGTGCACCGTAAATGAAGTGTTTACGAAATCATTTGAATTGCCATACATCAGTTCTCTTCTGAAATATCTGCGGGGTGCGATGTATAAATGCACGCACATCTAAAAGATGTACCGAGACTGTTCCACCTGGCACCACTTCTCGTGAAGCACAGAGCCACTATTCATCCCACCGTCGCCACTAACAAACAAACTGGCCTTTCAGGTTTCCATTAAGGCAGGCAAATGCCACATCTCAGGCCATTACAGAGGGAATGCTGGGTAAGAAATGTCCCCCCAAAAGAACAGGATGATGTTAATCCTTCCCTGACTTATTTTAACACTTGTGCCCAGAGTTGGTTAATGATGACACTGAATTCCTTCTTCTGCCACAGTGCCTTGCACCAGCAGCTTTGTAACCAATCACGCTGTCCTGCTGACACCAGCTCAGGACACACCGGTGTTTGTTCTTTTTTTTTTTTGCTTTTTTTGCTTTTCCCAATTAAAATGTTTTTTCTCTGAATTAAAGTCACTGAAAAAAATAAAATAAAAAAAAACTTTCAAAACAGAAACTGCATCTGGAGGATCAGACATCATCATTAAGGGTACATTTGTATTCTTTTTTATGCATGTATTCATCATACATGAAATACAAATCAAGTGTCCCTGGACACCAGCCTAGATTTACAGGCTTGAATGCCTGTGATTGAGTCTCGCTGACTAATTAAAGGTTGAGCTGGGAAACTGCCTTTCAAATCCTATCAAGGAATCGCTACCCTGGTGGGATGGGGGGGGGGGGGGGGGGGTGGGGGGGGGGGGGTTGGCAATAACTATCTATTTGCAGTCTCTAACGGCATCATTCTTATCCTAATCAACGGGGATCAAGGTCTCATAATGAGGCTTTGAAACACATCGCACTGAAGGCTAAATTTGACTTTCGCATATTGTATGTGAAACGTCATCATCACTGCAAGAGGACAGTGGATTAACAAAAGGTGGCACACTCCTGCATTTCCAGGCCTGCTGTCATTCTGAATCAGCAGGGGGGGGGGGGGGGGGACGGCAGGGGGGGGGGGGGACGCTCGGGTTTGTATGAATTCCTCTCTAACCAATCACAATCCACCAACAGAAATAGGGTCGAGGGGTTCTTAAGAGCACTGTAATTTAAGCGGTCAAAAAATGAAAAGAAAATCAAGGGAGCCAACGGATCCAGTGAATCATACTCTGAATGTCGTGACAGTGAACGAGCACAGTGGTTGCACTGTTTCCGCCAGTTTTTACATCAGATAATGCCAGAGCAGGAAATAAATAAAAGAAATAATAATAATCTAGATGGCCCAGGGCAACAAACACCCTTATTATCCCATGGATGCAAATATAGAAAAGTATTCTTTTTATTTTTATTTTTTTTATTTTTTTTAGGCATTTTTCAACATTTAAAGCCTTCCGAGGCATATTTGTGATTTGGGGCTCTTTTAGCTTCAGTTTAAAAATCATCGTTCCCTGAGCAATAAGAGAGAGAAAAAGGCAGAGCAAATAGCCATTTCCTGACATACATAATAAACTGCGTTGACTTTTGTTTTATTTACAAAAGAATGGGGACTTGGGGATTTATTTAAGCGTCATATTATCTTAAGTTTAGGGTTAAGTAACCCAAAGGATCATCATATTTTGGATCCGGGGACTTAAAACACAATTTATTCAGGTAATCACAAAATCTGATCAGAACTACCACTGATTTCTGTTTTTTTCTAACAACTCTAGGTGCGATTGCGTTCAATCCCGTTTTATACTATCATGTCATTCATTTGAAGGCCTGACGCTTTAATGCTGTCTATCTTTGCCATTTGTCCGCTATTTTAACCACCTTTTATTTAAAAGACTTTTCTTAGAGATACGCGTACCACTCTACTTTAGACAACACGCTGCCACTGGCTGCGGAGATCGATGCTGACCTGTGTTCCCTCTAAGATGCTGAATAATGCATGCGGTCCTCGGGGCCTCTCAGAGACGATTAGCATGGGATCTCCTGACTACTCATATACCGGCATATAACATGCAAATGAGGTCCAATGGAGCTTTTTAAAAGTTCCAGCCTCTTGAATCATGTAGAAGATGTACTTCATCATAAATATATATTGTATACCAACTATTTATTCCACGTCTCTGTTACTATGGTCAAGAAGGATGTTGACTCTTTCTAAACGTGCTAAACTATAAAACTGAGTTCACCTCAGCACAGATGGGAACAAAAAAAAAAAAAAATAACATCAGACTATACTTTTGAATAAAAAACGAGCAGGATGAGACTTATTTTACCCCCCCTGTGGAATAAATCACATTAAGTCTGATTTAACAAGACATGTCCCCATCCAGACCCACACAAGGAAGATGGTGATGAGCAACTGAAGGAGCACCCTCCGCTTACACATACATGACATATGTTTGTGTTGTGATGTCACACTTACCAAGAATTTGAGGGGACGCCTCATGTTCTTGGATGATCACATGTCTAGCTCCGGGAGGAATGAGAAACATCTTAAGGTAGCCTTTGCCAAGTCGATGGCAGCAGAAGCAGAAGCAGGACGGGGGGGTGTGGGTGTGTGTGTGTGTGGGGGGGGGGGGTTAGGAAAGATAAGACAGAGACTAGGTAAGACAAGCACATACAGAAAAATAAAAACAATCTGTTTGTTTGCAGAGGTGGACATCTTGCACTTTTCCGAAGTTGCGTTCACTTTGCTCTAAAAGAAGAAAATGCTACATCGGCCTCCCCACTCGCTTTAAAGAAGCCAGCAGGGGAAAACATTTTTTTGTATTGAAACAGGCCCTCAGAGGTTGATTCATTTGCATCGGCTGCGGCGTTCCTTTACGTTCCCACTGTAAAAGGTGCAGACCGGATGAGGAGAAAATGAAAAAGAAACCCCCGGCCGCGTTTCAATAGGTCTATGAGAATAAGCAGCAAAGGTGGCCCTTCTCCGCAAAAATGTCCACCACGTACAAACCTACCGTGACTCACCCAGCACGTTTCTAGACTCTTCCGTTTCATTTAAAAACACATTCCGCGCTCCTTTGGGCAAAGAGAATGCTCCTCTGGTCTTCCCTTCAAGAATGAAATGAACCAGTTAGCCTCACAGTTTCTCTCCCCTCCGCTCCATTTCACCGTCGCTCTCCTGTAAAGCTGTCAGCCGTGGACGAGCCACGTCGAATTACCTTAGCTAAGCTATGTTTCGCTAGCACTTGCTAATCATGGGGACCGAACAGGACCACCGCAATTACCCACGCTAAGATTTCACAACGCCGGGGCCAAAGGCCTGTGACACCTGACGCGCCGCTGCCATCGGGTGATTTCGGATTCAACTGGCACGCCGGGTCTGGGGGGGGGGGTCAATCCACATCCCCCGATGGAAGGCAATTTTAGAAGCCAGGGGCGCTCCAGGGAAATTCAAAGAGTTTATTTTGGGAGACTGAGGGACAACACTGCCTCTGAAAAAGACCCAGCGTGCCAGTTTGCGCTGGATAATTCAGCCTCGCGATGGCCGAGATTATTCTACATTGCCTCCAATGGTCAGCAGGCTCGTTTTTAGGCAAAACCTAAATCTTTACAAAGACTCCAGCGTTAGTTTGTTAGGCCGCTGAAAACACACACAGATCACATGAAATGACCACAAAAGTAAAAAAAAAAAAAAAAAAAACGTCTCGCACAGAGACTCGGTGGAATGAGGAGCCTGTAACATACACTACAGTTGAGCCTGACCAAAAAAAGGACAATTAATTAGTGACAAGGAGCAGAGGAAACAGCTTATATCACTCATTTCTCTACAGCGTTAGACATCCATCTGCACTACAAGCTGGAGAGTAAAAATGCCAGAAAAAAAAAAAGAGTCTGCAAGGGATTCAGTAGCACCGGATACTTGCATAGTGTGTTTTCCGACAAAGGGGTTTCTTTTTGGGCTCGCTTGCTTAAGTGTTTTCCTGTTAAAAAAAAAGGGGTGGGTGGTTAAATGAGCGAGGGAGGAAACAAACAAAAAAAAAAAAAAGATGCGACTGATCGCAGATGCAACATCCTGAGACGGTCTGATAAAGCCATCAGGCTGAGGATCTTGGGAAAAAAGCCAATTCCAATTTTTCACAGAAGCTCTCCATTGACTCTTAAGCCAGAACTCAGATGATTAATTATTCATGACAGATGCGGCTGACATCGTGAAACCCCTCAAACTAAATGGGCTGTCAATACAAGGAGAATGGTAACCTGTTGAGTGAAAGTACATTTTCAGGAGGTTAACTTGAGACATTTTTTTCAAAACATGACGGACTGAGTTTTATTTGCACAAATAAATAGTGTGTGTGCGCCTATAATAACCAGAATCTCCTTTCATTAACACAGTTTGGATAAACGGTTAGCAATAATTGCTCAGTATTCATGAGCGGTACAAACTACATTGATGAATAAATATAAAAACAACTGATTATTTCCCTTCTAATAAGCGCAGAGTATCATCCAAATGAACTGTCTGCAGTGACAGCTTTGACAGCCAGTCAGATACTAAGCACCCCTCACTTTGCCACCTCCCAGTAACCTCTCATTAGCTTTAATTTGCAACAGTGGAGCTCGCAGACTCCAGGGTACAGTGCCTTTGACAATATACTAATAATCAGTTTTAATAGTTTGATTTTTTTGGTAATTTCTTTTAAACCAAAATTATACAAGGCGATTGTTACATCGAGCCATTCAGTCCTGGAAAGGCAAATAACTGTTCCTCATCATCTCTTTTCCCTTTTAATAAAGCTCTTTGTGGCTTTACTATCGTGTATGTGGTTCCAGCTGAATAGTAAAGTAGCCCTCCACAAGAGGGAAAAGGTGTTTTTTTTTTGTCCACTTTAGCCTTTATGCTTGTGAGAAGCAAGCTAATCTTCAATTTGAGGAGCGAGACGTTGTTCGCTGAATTGGCTTTCAGGTGTGAAAGAAATCAAACAAGAACCAGTAAAAAGTGAAAAAAATATATATTAAAAGAGCTGGTAAAAAGGGCCAAGAATTCATATTATTATGTGGCATAAGCATCATGCGTTGAATTCAACTAATGATAGAAAACCTGTCTCAAGCACGAGCCACTTTGCATTTTTAAATCAGTGCTTGAAGAATTGCGTGCTCTTATTTAAGCTACGGAGACCTGCAGAGGCCACTTTTAATTTCCTTAAACTAGGAACGTTCACAGCACTTTAAGTCTTTATTCTATATGTAAAACGACTTACGATATGATGTTATTTTGCAGATTCAGATGTAAATCTTTACACATTCACAGTCTTCCGCATGCACAAGAAACACTGCCCGTGTTTAAGAATGGATGAGTGTAATTTTTCATATCAAAAAATGCATAGTGGAATTGTGTGTCAGGTCTTGTTCTTGTCGTCTCTATAACACGAGACATGACTAGCCTGCTTACCACGCGCTGTACGAGCTACTAATATCATAATGCTAACTTACAGATGAACATGGCGGTGGATTTGAATGAATGAATGTAAATAAACAAAAAACAACATTAATAATTCCAAAAATGTCCACAATGAAATGAGCCACAATGAAGGGCTCAGTAACATTCTTCATTATGATGGACATTGGCATTCTAAATGATTCCAGAGAAAATATTTATATTTGAGGCTGAATACTACCGTAGCTGTTATCGCTTATATGTTAATGAGCGGGTAATCAGTTAGTGAAAAATACAGGTGTGACAAAGATCAATGCCTGGTTGTAAATTTAAATGAAAAGTAATTCCCTGCTACACTCATCAATTTGACTTTGCATTCATCTTCTCGTTTTTCTCTGAATAAAATGATGAAATACGAATTATATGGAAAACATAAATAAAAATATCAAATTAGGGTCCATCACTCACACAGCGTTAACAAGTTAATTAAACATGAAAAGGTGGGAGACATGAATCACGTTAAAAAGACATATTGGCCGAAACCTGGGATTAAATGAATGACGTCTGCTGGGTAAGGACTGTGGTGATGGGACGATTCAATCTTACCTGCTTTCTTTGGGGTTCTGGTGAAGGTTCCTTTGACGGTACGGCAGTGGGAGTTGTCCCCACCACAAACGCCGCATTTGTCTTCGACCTTGTTGGAGCCGATTTCCCTGTCGCAGCCGACTTTCTGCAGACCCCCCCCGCAAAAAAACAAACAAATGTTGTCGATGGACTGACAGGGCTAAAAATAAAGCTTGTGGAGGGCACCGTCTCCGGAAGTTTAGACTCAAGGTGTCACTTCCAGACAGAAGTTGCGTCTCCTTCGACAAATTCAGACAGTGAGTCTCTCTGTGACTTCCACTAGAGAGGTTATGATTCAAGTGCGTTCCACAAAAAAGATCAGGTAGTTGCCATGGGCTTTTTCAAAATGCAACTCCACCACGAGGGTGCCGTGACCTTGCGAATTAATTGCTTTCGCTTTGGTGCCAGAGTCGGGCCAAAGACGTGCTTCTTCATTCCTCATCCATACATGGATTTTTTATTTAAGATATTTAGAAAATCATTATAATAATCCATTATTTTAGTACTCATTTCTAAACATATATATGAATATATATATAAACAGAAAAGTATGGGTAAAAACAAATAATATATATAATAACATATTGTTAAAAATGCAACAGTTTCCACATTCTTGTCAATTGCTTCGGCGCCTACACATGTTGCGATACACTAAGCTTTTGACTGGCAGTTGAAAAACTCTCGCTGCGTGATTTAACAAAGTTTGTCAAAGTTTTTTTTTTTTTTCCATCAACAGCCTGCCTGATGTGCACAATTACCTAATGCAGTGTTTAAAATGGTGAGAAATGTGTAATAATAATAAAAAAAAAGACTCACCACACATTCTCCACGCACACAGATACTGTAGGCATCTTTATAGGAACAACGCGTCCCATCATGCACTAGCAGTTTCATGTAGGCCACGTCTCCCGTCTCCTTCGACTGGCAGTACAGGTGGCAACGCTTGTTGGCTAAAAGACAGAATATAAGATATAATATAGTCGTTACAACACCATTTAGATTGCTTCTCAAATGTATGCACATTTATTTTGTCCAGTCATTTTTGGTTTTAAATACAACAAAGTATATTTAGTATTCTCCAATCAATAACTTGAATTTGCCCTAGTTTGTCGGTATATTACCATAAAACCATAGTCAAAAGCTGGATTATAGGTAGACGCATGACATTTTGGAATTTGAAAAAAATATTTAATGCCACTAAAATGAAAAAAATGTCAACAGACAGGTTTAAATATCATCTAAGTCTGTATTCATATATAAAAAAAGACCCTGTGGTCTTTCTTTTGTTTGATACGTCTTAATCGTCCGCTTGAACTGCAGCGACGCAAAATAAATCATCCTCTGTACTTTCCACAGAAGAATGGCTTCCAGAACTACAGACTCAACCTCCCAACAGATTCACAGCAGGTTTTGTTATTATTTTTTTTTTTTTTTAGATGAATGCCAATTTAGCTGCAGTAAGTGGCGAGCGACTATGTGGAGTGAGGCCAGGTAAGAGCCGTAACTGATAGAGAACGGTTTGAAATAGGACACAGGCTCTGCATCTGTACAGAAGTGATCCATCTCCTGTGCCGAAAGGGAGCGTTTATTTACTTGAAACTTTTCGTTCTGCCACCGTGATGAGCAGCTCGAAAAAAACAAAACGGATATGACAGGGCCAGGGGGAAAGATAAGCAAACCAGACACAATATTGTGTGTTTTGTAACAAAATCTTTTGCCCGGCACATGGAAAGTGACTAAAACTGAACAGCAGTGGCGAAGGACATTGCAAAATGACATTTTCTTTTTTTTTCTGGCTCTTACTGTCAGGATGCTCATAAGGCAGCCAATGGTGTTTGGCATTTTGGAACTCAAAGTGGGAATTGCGGAGCTGGCACTGCTGCGCTCGGAAATCTTCGAAGTGCTTGGGGCAGTCGTCGGTGTTGCACAGCTGATAATCGAAGTTAACTCCCGGACAGTCCTGGCCGCCATTGGAGGGCCTGAGGGGGAAAGGACACAGACGGGCATAAGAGCTTATGGCGCCACGGGGTTTACGTCGCCGGTACAGGTTTCAGGTCACTCACGCCGGGTTGTTGCACAAACGCGTCCGGAAGCGAACTCCAGTCCCGCAGGAGCGCGAGCAGGAGCCGAACTTGCCCCACGACCCCCAGGCCCCCTCCTGCTTGACCTGATTGGGGTTTTTCCACATGCAGTGACCTTTGTAGCACCACTGCAGAGGAAAAACACAAGTGAGGGGGAGGGGGGGAGGGGGCAAACACAAAAGCCATCAAGACTGGATCCAGCGAGTGATAATACTGGGAAAAAATGCAGAAATCACAACATTGCCAACGGTATGTGGAAATCAGCGTCTGCGCAAGAGACCTTGATTTCCAACGAAGGAATTTTTCTTTTTCTTTATGCGTAACACAATGTTATTTCCGACAATGCCGTGCTTCCAACTTTGTGTCAACAGTTTGGGGAAGGAGAAAATGTTTTCCCTCGTTGCGGCGAGCTCTAACCCCTAAGCTCCAGCCAACACATCTGGAATCAATACGGCCGCTGACTGGGAGCCAGATCTTATCACGGTGGATCAGAGCATCAGTCAGGGCCGAATGCTCCGAATGCTCCTGCAGCACGGTTCAAATATAGATTTTTTTTAAATTGAATAATATACAGTAGATGATGTTGCTAAAACAGCGATTTCTGGGTCGCAATAATATGTTTCACTGAACCCCCGAGAGCACACGGCTTTTCTCTGTGATAAGCACCTATGGATTGGAGTGTCCGCACACCTCTGGCCCCGTAGAATCATATGCTACGGACTCACCTTTCCGGGAGCACATTCCGTGCCGTCCAGAGGCGGCCCCTTCTTGGTCTTGCAGAAGTAAGGGTTGTCCGGGTGGCTGCACCACAGCTGTTTGCACGGGTCGAACGTGCGGAACTAAAACAAACAGAGCGGAGGGAAGTCAAGGTGCGCGTTGCAGATCGTGCACGGAAGCGTCGGAAAAAAAATTCACTTGCGGCTCACACTCATACAGAAAAACCCAACCCGCCGACTGACTTGTTTCCGGGTGGAAAAAAGACGGCCTACGAATGAGTCCCTGTCAGATTTCGTTTTGATTTTATATCCTATGATGTATTCTCGGCGTTTTGTTGCATCACTATTGCACAGGAAATTTTCCGGCTGTGACTCTGAAGTTTGCCAAAGAACTAAACTTATCACCCACATATTTCCCCATGCGAGGAATCCGTATTTAAGATCAGAACATTAAAGCAACAAACAGTTTCAGGTGTGTTACTGATTTGGCACTACTTACCTTGTGAATATCCTCCTGAAGAAGTTGAAAGATATCACACTTTCAAACCCTGCAGAGGTTTATGCGCTCTTTATTAAATATGTGTGCTTCAGCCCAGTCTCCCCTTAAGTTTGATCGCTTGGTTGAGCGGCTTTTCGTTTGCCGAGGAAAACAATTATGAGACCATTATTAGACATTATTTAGACACTATTTACTGGAAACAAAACAAAACGCTATTTAGCATGTGTGACACAAATATAATCCAAGGGACTCAAATCCCCTATCGTAGTACAGTGGCCTACCTTCACCCCGATTGCATCTCTGGCATCTGTTTTTTTTTGTGTGTGTCTTTTTATACAGATCCTTCCATGCTAAAACCTAAGAAATGATTGTGGTGTTATTTGGGTTATGTCCGTGAAATGAAAATCCGATCGTATGGAATAAATGGTAAGTTACAGGCTCCACTTGGAATGGAACATGATTTGGTCCCGTTTTAAAGTTAAAGGCTTTGTTCCTTTACTCTGTCAGTGTGCTCAGGGAACGTTGCGTTTCATTTTCTCCAGCTCAGCTGGTGACAGAGCGTTAGGATGATGGCCTCCTCCATTGTTTCCCACTTCCCAGCTCGCTGCTGTGTGTTGCCTTTCCCCAATTTGGCCCTGGTCTCTGTCTGGGTTTGCCGCTGGCTGGATGTGGCTTCACACATTCATCTCCTGTTGCTCACTCACCAAGACTCCGGCCGATATAATATATATATAATATATATATCCAGCTCTTCACCCTGAATCCTTAAGTCTGTGCTAGCCGTGCCTACACCTCCCTGCCTGAAAACACCTCTGCTCGTCAGGTTCTGCTTTGAGTCATCCACGACCTCTCTTTGACTGGGGTCATGTGTTCAGAATAAGAACGGGTATGTTAGATACATAACAGGGAGATAGCTGGCCCCACGTGTGAGCTACGTCTCACGTGGAAGAGGTCTCATCAATAGAAAACTATATAAAGTATGCACATTCCTTTGTGTCACTGTCTTTATGAAAGCATGCTGAGGTGAACTTTGACCCCGGGCCATTAAAAAGTGCATCAAATTAGAAAAAAATGTAATGTGATGTGATGTGTGTAAAAAAATAAAATAATAATAATAAATAATAATAAGTGATGTGATGTGTGTAAAAAAAAATAATAATAATAATAATAATAATAATAATAATAATAATAATAATAATAATAATAATAATAATAATAACAATAATAATAATAATAATAAAAATAATAATCATAATCATAATAAATCCCTGTTCTTTTTTAATTGCACACTGGCATGATAGACAGCTAATCGCTTTTTGCTCCCAAAAGTGGCACTTGAGTGAAAGTTCCTCAGGTGAACTTTTACCCCGGGCCATTAAAATGTGCATTAAATTCGAAATTAATGAATAAATAGTTGAGAGTTAGACAGCTAAGCTTTAATTATTATTATTTTTTTACTCCCAAAAGTTGCACTTGAGTTGAGGTAAACAGATCTCTGGAATGTATTCATTTCAGTTAAAGTTTCGTGTAGACAGCATAAATGCTCATAAACAAAACCATTCCTTGATTTTCAACTGCACAAATAAAACATCGTCAACCTAAGATCTAAAATGATGTGCTTTGAAAAAGGGCTCATGTTTTATGATTCAGTGTGAGCAGATGGGACATTTTACGGCAGGGAAGCTAGGGAACGCCAGTCTTGAGGCTTCAGCTGCCCCCGCCATATCCTTTCGTAATTTCGAGGGGGACGTAATGCACTGTGCAGCATCCGAGGCACAATCAATTTGTCGTCCGTAGAATTCAAGAAAACGTCCTTGTCAGGTTCAAGTAAAAAAAACGGCATGACCTGAGGGCACTGCAACAGGAAAGTGTTTTTAAATCAGTTCATTAAATCCTGCCACAGGTTTTATTTGCCGGCACTCAAAACATTCAACGAGGAGCTGCGCGATTGCCGGCCTTTCCACTGGGGCATCCTCCAAAGCAGCAGAACAACTGGGATGCGCTTATTCTTCCTCAAAGCTTTGAGGCTTCTGGTACAAGGGGGCGCACGACGACAATCGATGCTCGGCACTGAGGAAATACAGCAATCGTTTTTTCCCCAACAAACGTTCCGAGGCAGCACAGAGGCTGAGCAGCCTTTCGCACACGGGAGCCCTGGATGTGAGAGCCGGTCTAACCACATTTTTATCCCAGTGATCATCAGCATGAATAGATCACCGCATGCGGTGCCCATGACTTAACACCTCCGCTTGCCATCCGCAACACATTTCGGTTAGACTGGGATTCGTCCTGTTTCTATGCAGTGGGTGGTGTGCGTGTGTGTAGCGTTGTAAACTTTGACAACATGGCTTTACAATCATCTAAGCCGCATGTGTGTAGTCTTTAAGCCTTCGGACAATTTCTTTGCTGCATTATTTTTGCACACTTTGTTCCATCCACTGAAAAATCAAAACCATTGTCTTTGTGAGTTTTTTTTTTAAGTTTGGATTGGATCAATTGCGCAGTTCCTGAATCACTACGCGCATACTAATTAGGCGTTCTCATCATTAGGTGTTTAAGTGTTTGTTTCAGCCCACGCAGAGGAGACCGGGCGATCACAGTACTCGAGTAAATGCACTTCATCACAACATAAAACCACCGGGTCGATAAAAGAGGGGGTTCTTTTAGTTTTGACCTAAGGACTTTCCGACTTTATCATTTCCAGGGGGGACGTTCTGTTGTTATTTTTATTTTTTTTGTCCACTGCATTTATGTAATGAACATGGCTGATTCCAAATTGATCGCGTAAAAGGTAAATTACCGGCGTAAAACAAGATATTCATCTTCGTCATAACGCGCAGATTTGTGTAGACCTTTGGTGAAAAATATTTTTCCCTATCAGTAACCACTTTCATATAAAGCAGTGGTCATTTGATTCATTGTTATGTAATACACACATACTGATTATAGCTTTTCAATAAAAAAGTGAACATTTTATAAATTATTATTATTATTATTATTATTATTATTATTATTATTATTATTATTATTATTATTATTATTATTATTATTATTATTATTATTCATTTTCACTTTGTTCAGCGGCTGGTCTGTTTAGTGTAAACCAACAGGTAGCATTCAGAGCCAAACTGCCACCAGTAAAAAACCAACAAGGCAAACTGAAAGATAGGTAAGAAGGTAAGTCTCAGATGGAGCTGGCTAACGCAATTCTTTTTATCTGCTTAAATGAAGGCTTTATACCTATAGCGAGGCTGGATAGCCGGGACTACCTTGGAAAACTCAAAATGCCATGAAAAGAAAACGACAACCTTGATTTAAGTCAAGAGCTTCATCACCATGGGACAAAAAGCTTAGTCAGAACCCCCTCGAGGTTTCGACCGGGTCCTTGCACGCACATGCCGCTTCTTTGAGTGCGTTCTGTGTTGCGAAACGCAAAACAACCCCTCCAGAAGAAGCCAAAGACCTCATATTGCTCCTTCGCATTTGTGTGGAATCAACCCCCGAAAATGAAAATGATTCTATAATATAACGTATCCATTTTTCCCATACTTTGCAGGATGAAAGAGAAACATTTTCTAATTCATCTCCCTTTGATAAAATGGCAACATGAATTATACGACGGCGTACATCAAAGTGATCCGAGCAGAGCGCGAGAAAAAGTTGCGCCCATGACGGAACACGGTGAAAGAACATCGCTCACCTTTCCATCCGAGGAGATGTGGCCAGATAACCGGTGTGCGTTCAAATTTCCTAGCAGTTACCCAATAAACGCAACCCCCAAAGGGCGGCACTCACCGAGGTGCAGATCTTATAGCCCACTCCGAAGTCAAAGCGACACTGCTCGTCCATGGAGTAGTTGATGCCGGGCAGTTCAGGAAGCTGAGGCCAGTCGTGCTTGAAAGGGTCATCCAGGAGGCAGTCGTACGTGCTGTCAGGAAATAAAAGGAGAAAGAAAAAAAAAAAAGAAGCCATTTGCATGTATGGACGTGCGCCACATGCAAAATACCGAGGGATATTTCGAGTGGATGACGCACGAGGCTTTCAGGGAGATGCGGTGAGAATGCGCTTTTGTGCCTCCTTTTCCACGGAAATGGGGACGCGTACGTCAGTTTCGGAACAGATAAGAGACCGTTACCCATTGGCGCGCATTTACCTGAAACGCAGCAGGAACCGACAATATCCACGGCACTTTCACACTTTTTATCCACTCGTGTTTTTTTTTTCTCAAAAACTGTTTGCCACGGTTAATGCAAACTCCACAGTTCCACCTGCTCTCTTTAGAAATCCAGTCTTTTCACCCTCGTCACTCTGAATCTCCATAATGTTTATAAGGTTAAATAAACCGAGGGGTAGACCTATTATGCTGAACGTGCAGCGGGTAGGGCGCACTTTGGCGCACGAGGTATTGAGCGGAAACTTACAAGCTCTTACTAGTTCTCCTCGTCCTGTTAAGGGGGTGGGGAGGGGAGGGGAGGGGGTGCTCTGCATTTTTTTTTGTGTGTGTTCTGTGTGTTGTTTTTGTGTTTGCAATGTATTGATATCCGAGGACACCGACTGTCGCGTCTTCACAGGCGAAAGATAATACTCTCCGTGTGTCCCGCAGAATTTGAATTCTGGAAAAAAGAAATGCACCCCGTTTAAATGTAACATCTCTTCAATTGCACTACAGCAGCCGCCTCGCCGCGCTCCCGCTCTCAGAACCAAAGCCACTTTATCGTTTGGCAGTAACGCGTTCCATACAATATATTGATATATATCTATATATATATCTATATATGGATATCGATTTTTTTCTCTGCAAAGGGTCCGCCTAATATCCCCTGGATTATTTGAACAAAAAAAAAAAAAAAAACCACAGTGAACCATATGGCGCAGTGATTGCTCAGTGCCATTGTCATCTCCTGGCATGCGCTGTCAGTAGTTTGGTGTTCACGCTCCGCTGAACCTTCTGTCAGAAATGGATCCTTTTACAGCCGAGTGAAAAAAACGTAATGCGCCTGCGAAAGCCACAGAAAAGCTAAGCCGCGCGTGAGCTGAGCCACCTGAGGTGTCTGCGGAGGGCCCGATGCCGTCAGTTCCCTGCTTTGAATGGACGTCTCGCTAGGCTGTGCGATCGAAACCGCCGGCGTGAACTCACTGGATGTATCTCTTCAGCTCCTGTCCGCTGCACATGGACCAGTGGTATCGATGGAAGGCCGCCTGCACCAGAGGAGCCATCACGCTTCCCATCGCCGTCTCATCCCCGCAGCGGTTTCCCTGGCCGTCGTGCTCCATGCCCAGCCTGCTCCCCGTGGGGGAGGAGAGAAGGAAAAATGTTGAAAAGGCTGCGGGATAAAAAAAAAAAAACACCAATACCCAGGGGGTTTCATGTAACTAAGACTTTTGGAACAGGGACGCATGCAATGCGAGGGTTTATTATCCTTTGGAGGCCAAACGTGGGTGCAAGGGAATCAAAAAAGCTGAATTTAGTTGGACCAGACATTTGAGGAGGACTATCATGCTGTTGCAAAGACAGCTACTGTAAGGGGTAGGGATTCCTGTAGATATCACCTTCATCTACTCCATACGAATGTAACTGTTGTATGGTACTACACACTAAGCACATGCATCCTGATGACTATGCTGACTATGTGCTGCGTCTCTACTACTTATCCCCATGGAGCGTTTCATTAACACTGCAGATCAGATACACAGACATCCGCGCGCACCAGACATTTAAGACAGCCATCTGGCCCGGAAAAATGTTTCCTGGAGGAAATAAAGATAAAACATGTCGAAAAAAAAATAAAACAATAATTCATCCGGCAGAAACCGTGTTAGACTGCTTTGGTCACCGACATGCCTGGCTAGGGTGGGCGAGTTTGAGAAAAACACAGCGGGCATCTGTCCACATGAGACCGGAATCACAAATGGCATTTTTGGACAACGTAAACAGCCTGAACTATTAAGATGCCAAAACACAGGCGGCGAAATTGCCTGTTGATTCCACAAGAAAATCCAAAATCAAAGTAGGATGTGAACGGCATAATTGCGAGAGGGAAGAAAGAAGAAATCATTTGGGAGGGGGAAAAAACAGTTGTTTTAAATGTTCAAAACAAAACATTCTGCTCGCTTTCAGGAGGTCTCTAATGCACTGCACATTTTTTTATTTGGGAGTTGAGATTGGGCATCCTGGGTTTTATGCACGAGTGACGGCAGGGTGAAGTGGCTGATAGTCGGGGGAGCCCGCAGTAGTGCGCGACATGCCAGAGCATGGGGATGAAGCATTAGATTTAATGATCCCCCTGCATTCCAGCTCCTGGCCTACGGTCACGAGCGTGGGATAATGAGCGGAAGATTGAGAGTGCAGGTAAAAGGAGCTGAAATGAGCTTTCTCCATACGGTGCTCCGCTCAGCCTCGGGGGAATCAGATGATGGGATATCGAGTTCTCACACTTGGACGGTACCGGAGGTCAGACGCCAGTGAGAAAAGGAAAGAAGCCAGTGGAAGGAGTGTGGGCATGTGCATGAAAATACACTTTCTTGGGCCCCCACACAGCTGAGGGATTTCTGGGCATGCCCAACCAAGAGGAGACCTCGGGGTAGAGGCAGAATTCATCCATCTGGCCTGAAAATGCCCAGGAGGCTGTGATCCAGCTTGACCTCGCATAAGTGGATGGACAGATAGCTTAACATGTTCAACCCAGCATGTATGAGACGCCCTAAAAATAGATTGGATCCTACTTTGGATTTCATTGAGAAAATCTAATGAAGTGCTGTTTTTAGGGAATTTTTTAAAATAAAAGTGGTGTGAAACAGGTTAGGTGAAACCACTATTTAAAAAAACCAAAAACCAAAAAAAATAACACTATAAAGCATGAATAATGCATACGATAACACTATTTAGTCATTAGAGGTCATTGAGGCAAATAAAAACGTCTCAGATGACAAAACACACGGCCCACCGCTGCAAACCAGGCCAGAGCTGTGCTTCCTATTCCGAAAAATAACCAAATCACCTCACAAGGAGGCCATTAATGTAGATATGTTGATTAATTATTATTATTATTATTATTATTATTATTATTATTATTATTATTATTATTATTATTATTATTATTATTATTATTATTATCATAAATTGCTATATGTATACACTGAAAACATGTTGGAATTTCTTCCTTGTTTAGTGGGTTCAGATTGGAAAGGCTTTTGGTTTTAAAGTGACAAAAAAGTGGCATCGACCTATGTGTGACTCCTTGTGACAGACTTCTTAGTAAGTGTACATGTTTTTTTTCACCACAACAAAGGGACCCACTGAGCTGCCTGTGCCCGCGCCAGCTGTCAGCGCAGTGGGCTTGAAGTCTGACGAGGGTCGCTCATGATTTCCTCTTATGTTTTCTCACCGTGTTTCTTCAATGGCCCTGAGTCTCCTTTGTGCTGAGTAAGTTAAAAGAGCCCTGGGACAACTTTTTTTTTTGAAACATTTTATCAGCAACAAAGCCCCTTTAGAAGGTTGTTGGCCCCCCTTGGGTTGAGTTTTATACACGAGCAGGTTCATAATTTGCCTCCAACACCATCCCGGTGGACCGAGTGACCACTTCAAACGTCCGTCCTAAGAGGGGGAGACGGGTGTGAACGCACCCTGATACATCCTGATCGTGTGAATGCCCCCAAAGCATTTTTTACACTTCTCAGTGTTGACTGATTTGTGACCACCACCACCACCACCACCACAAAACCGATGGTCACACATTTTAAAGCGCCCCACCTGGCATGCACCAACACATCTGTACAACCAGACTAAGTCCGCGTGTACTTGCATAAACACGCGACACAGACCCAAGAGATTCAATCACAAGTGCTCACAGGGGACTCGTTCAAGATACAAATGCACGTTTAAATACGGCACTTTTTGTTTAAAATTGTGTTCGCGTGGACTATAGTCTTCCTTGGTCTGTGGTCACGTTCTGCGTTTCACGTATCGTTACCTGGAAACAAAGACACATGTCAAGCAAGGGTCTCTTCGACCCTGAATGCCTGTTCAAAATAATGATCCAACACGGATTCATGGCATGTGTGAAGTCCCATTACATAAAAGGTCCTAACCATGGCAACCCGTCAATCACAAACAAAGGAGGAATGGGCATGCTCATCCCTTTGTTATTAGTCACTGAAGGTCACCTAACTCAGTCAAATGAGACGTATTATCCAAAGATTATTATTTTTTTTTTCCAAATGATACCATGGCAATCGTGGCCATACAAAGACCATACAAATGTCGCACCTAGGACTAAACTAATGTTTACAAGGGGGAACGTGAAAAGGCAATCATTTTCCTTTTAGAGACATGAGTGTCTGGCGGCGAAATGCAGCACGAAGCCTTTAGGAAAATCCACAAAGCTAGCACAGGCGCACCTCGAAACCAAAGCCCGGGCGGCCTTTAAGAGACGGCAGATTGCTAATGTAGCAGCTGTCTCTCTCATCCTTCATATTTCATTCTCTTTCAGGCTCCGACCATCGGGAAAGAACGCAACTCACTACAGACCAGTGGCAGCAGCACCCCTTAGGGGTCTTCAAGGCCTCCACATTTCCTTCATGTATTTTAATACAGAACTGGAGGACGGGGGGGAACAAATACTCGCCATTTTCCGAAACTAAATTCACTCGGCACTATTTAGGCAGAGACTGAGGGGGGAAAAACTCCTAGTTATTGGCCAGGTCGCGCAGTAAATGAACGAGAGCTTCATAATGGATAATGAAGAGCCAATATGTCACTAAGCGAAAACCGAGGAGGGAATAAGTGCGATGAACAAACTAGATTTGAGGTATAAAACGGGTGCAGTGTCCCAGCGAGCATTGTGCAGCCACCATACCTGACTGAAAACTCATGTCGGACATTTTACGCAGTCCTTTGTGCCGATACCTGGCGGCACACGGCAGCGTGCGCAACGTCGGGCTGGTTTCTACAAGGTTATGATAGGCGTTATGGCAAGGTTTCATGATTTCTGAAGATGAAAGCACCCACCGTCGCGTCACTGCGGGTGAGCTACGAGGTTTTTGAGGATTGGGCATAACTCGCTCAGGGTCATTTCAGCAGGATAGATCCTCGCCGTCTCAGCTGGCGGGCCCGCTCGCCGATCCCCCGGAGGCCGGCTTCTCTTTTCCTCCACAGCAGCACCGACCTTGCGCAGGCCACCGAGTCATTTCATTTCCATCCCGCTCCCACAACAAAGCGGCGACAAAGAACGACTTCCGTTAGTTCCACCCTGCAGATGGTGCTCAGTTCGGTGCTTCCACCAGTGACGCTGCGGAGGCTGACCTTCCTGCGTGGACCAGGGATTGAGACCGTTTCCTGGTCTCGATCTATATGAAGCCCACTGGACATTGTCACCTGTCCAAAGGCCACTTGTGGTCCTCAACAAATTCTTTTCCTCCCATTGCCTATTGTTCAGAGCAGATTATACAGTGTATTGGCCAACAAAGGTTTAATGCGTATCTTCTTTTGCTCTTGTTGTGTCCAGAATCACTACTTCCCCTCCTCCCCCTTTTTTTTTTGTTGGAAATACAAGTGCATAAATATCACACTGAATACTGTTTGTTTTGCTGTTTTTCTTCTTCTGCCGTTCAGAAGGGTTCAGTCATTTCCTCCCCTGTTATTTCTCGTCAATGTCAGGGCGCTTGGTGTTTTTTTTTTCGCGAAACCTTAGTACATGTGGGGACGTGGAGGCGGACATGTTAACAATCGGGGGCTGACGGCCTTATTTTTCTGGACCGGGCACTCAAAAGGCAAACCATGAAATTCAAGAAAAGGACTAACGTGGTGTCTGTCAAAGCGCTCAAGGCCAATCTTCTCAAAGGACCCCACTTAACAGAGAAGTCACATGGAGAAAAAGCTGTGGCATTTAGTGCGAGGACTGCGATTTCCCTGAGCAGTGTATTACAATATCACCCGAGGAGGGGAAATGTGTATTCTTTTCAAGGACAAAAGAAGGAACAAAATAAAAAGGTAATGTAACAATAAGAACCTACACGTGTCCGGTCTCGTGAGCCACGACGAAGGCGGAGGAAAAGCCATCTTCGTGGTTCAAGGTGCAGCTCCGCACGGGGTGGCACATTCCCGTCACCGGAGCGTAACCTGACGGACGTGGAGAGAAACAACGACAATTTAGTGTAGCAGACAATTAAATGACATGTGTCTTTTGAATGGAGAGAGCTGCGCGAATATTGCACTGGATATTTGTCTGTTTAATTGGCTGCTTATTAAAATAAACTATATATATATATATATATATATATATATATATAGTAGCGTTTAAATATCCGATAAGCTTGGTTTCTCTTTTGTGAATGAAATTGTATTTATTTTACGGCATTCAGGCAAGTAAGGAAAGGGGGGGGGGGGGGCTTTCAACCTTTGTGAGACATTTTATTTTAAAAATGTGAAGACACATCTAGAAATAGGCTTAGGTGTGGGTTTGAGTAAAGCTCGGGGTTTAAGTCCCTGACCTCAGGGCTACGGGAATTCCTTATTAGAGAGCAGAGACAGAGAGTGTGCTCTCTAATAAACGCGTGCGATTGTGTGTGCGTGTGTGCGAGTTTTGTCATATCTTCCCTCCGTGCGCCTTGCTCGCCCTCCCCCTGGTGCTGCTCGGCTTGTGATGAATTCAATGATGTTTTTGTCTCACGGCAGCAGGGAGGTTGCGTGAGCGGAATGCTCTCACGCGGACCCTTTATTTTTATTTTTTGGAGCAGGACAGGTCCAAGTGGCACTTTATGTTAAATAATCGTGAAATCGCTAAATAGCAATGTTTTCTCTTCCGCTGCTTTCTATTTTCAACACGGAAAATGTCTCTTTTTAAGTGTTTCCGCATTTCCGCAAAAAATAAATAAAAAAAGTTCTAGTTCAGATGATCCACAGTGTAACTGCCAAAGAAAATAGCAACGTCTGTAGTTTATCCAAAGAAACCATTTCAATCTTTCTGCAGAGTTTGAGTTTTTCAAATATTTTTCATCAGTGCTGTCAGCCCCACAAAAACAACAAACCACAAACTCCATTCGCCTCTATTAGATAAATGCAGATGTAGGCGGCCACCTGCGAGGCTTACTACTACTCAGGTGGGAGAGGTATCTGAACCTTTGACAAGATCTGTGGTTGGTGTTGGTGATGTGTTGTACGCACATCGTGACTGTGTAACGCATGTGATAATAGGTTTTGCGTCACGACACGAAACTGATAACGCAAACATCAGGAGGGGGCAGCACGGCGGGGACGGACGGAAGACAGCCGACATTTCTTTTGTCAGCGTAATGATTATACGCATGAATAAAATCCCTATTTTTTTTTTCTATTACTTTATTGACAGGAGGGTTGCGTCATTAGCCGCCACCACGTTGTTGGATTACTGAACAAAAAAAAACAAACGTGTGACGTGTATTATTGATCTGTAAAATCCTAATCAAACGTCAGATCATTGATTTCTTTCTGCAATTTTAATCTAAAAAAGACCTAATCCAATGCATATTGAAAATGAAGGCAGAAAAACACATTGTGATTGAAAACTCTCATCCCTGAAACTGGAGAAAAAAAAAAAGCAACTTAACTAATTAGAAGTTCAAACAAGCAAAGAACAACACCGATACCAAAAGAGAAAAAATATTAAACCAATGAACGTTAAAGCAAACAACAAACAAAAAGAACATTTGTATGATTTTTTTATATATATATATATTTTTTTGGAAGGATGCAAGGATGGTCCGGGGAGAGAGAGAGAGAGAGAGAGAGAAAGAGAGAGAGAGAAAGAGAGAGAGAAAGAGAGAGAGAGAGAGAGAGAGAGAGAGAGCGCTCTCTCCAGGGAGCCTCCATTAAAACGTCATGCAACCATTTGTCCCTCCTAATGAACGAGTCTTTGAGTTGGCAAATTCAAGGGGGAGGGATTGTATCGGGGGCGTTTGGGGGTATTTTGTATTTTTTCCAAATCGGACCTCTCTCTCTCTGACTATGATACATGTGCTCGAGATTTCCCCGGCAGATTATTCCACCTTTACCGTTTTTCGCGTCATGGGCATTGCAATTAATGGACGCACAAAAAACGCTGAACTGATCCGTGAGATGACAGAGCTGCGGAACCACATGGAGTGGGATCTCTTCCCATATGTCAAGACCCGGTCTTACATATAAACATGTCCTCCGATGTCAAGGAAAAAAATTGGACATATACAGTATGTGACGTTTGAAGGCAGCTTATGCAATCCGTACCTTCCATTATGCCGAGTTTTTTTTTTTTTTTCTTCAAATCCCACAGCAAACTGTAAGTGCGCTGCACCTTGCGCACCAGCAAGTTCAATAACTCATTAAAAAAAAAAAAAAAAGAAAAAAGTCCCACTAAAAGCTAATGTTAGAAATGAAACCCCCCCAGGCTTAATTTAAGGGATTATTTGGGATAAAGCCTATTCTGTCATCGAGTCCTTCTGTTTTAAATAATAATCTCCTCTCTGTCGCTGTGGGAAACACGTCTAGGTTTGCGGTGCGACAGGCGCTGCTGTTGTTGTTATGGCCGCCAGTTATAATTATGGAGCGTTAAACTTTGTTTCCAATCAACATTTTCCACGGGTGTCATTGCTATGGGGGGCGGTTGCTGGGGGGGGAGCCAGTCAAAGGCGTAAAGTGTCTATAGGTTATGTGATTTAACCATATATATACAGATATCTATATATATATACATATATAGATACATATATATATATATCTATATGTAGATACATATTTTCAAAGGGTGCCAATACTTTTGTCCACCCCCTTTTTTATATTTTGTGTGGAATTATATCCAATTTGGCTTTTTGACAATTCTTTTTGTGGTTTTCCATTGAAGACAAAAGAAATGAACATTTTAATATCAAAGCATTTGTAATTGCAATCATTTTCTGGGAGAAATTGAGCATTATCTGACAGAATTGCAGGGGTGCCAATACTTTTGGCCAGCACTGTATATGGATATATATCTATCCCATATATACCACAGATTTAATCCGAAAAAAAAAAACGTTTGGCAATAAATCTGGGGTGAACATAACAGAATATTGTGTTAATAAATGGTATATCTCTTATGAAAATGCTTCCCTGCGATCACATTTGACTTTTCCCTGCATGGCTGATTGTAAATAAATGCCACTTTACTTCCTGCGTTGATCTGCCCTTTAGCAAACCCTTCGATTTATTTACTTTTTTCATGCGTGTGTGTGTGTGCGCGCGCGCGCTCATGTTTTTTTTTCCCCATCTCTCTCTCTCTCTCTAGCGTCTGCCTGCCCACTACAGATTGTGTAAGCCTATTTAGTAATATCAAATATCCACAACGAAGCCCGAAATAACTCCACTTATTTTAAAATCCTACACAAGCATTATGCAGGCAGCAGGTCATTTTGTTCCACTTTTTTGAAAGCTTCTCGCTTTCAAGCACATACTTTGCAGCCAATTATGCAATTAATTTGAGCCTGTTTTAAGGCGGAAAAAAGACAAAAGACAAGATGTTTGGAGTAGACCCGCTGAAGGCTTCAAAAATGCAGAATAGAAACCTCGACAAATGATTCAACATGAAGCAGTGGGAAGAGATTGTTTCCCCGTTCCTGTTGTTTCACGGAATAGATGTATTTATTTAAGAAAGACATAAACTGCATTTTCCTTTTCAGCGTCACCACAAACTGTTTCCATCAACCTCTTATTGTCTGTCCACTGGCCATGGGGTGTAACGCGGCCAGTTGGGTTTCTTGTTTTTGTCTTCCTCTAGCCAGGGAAAATGGCTCCATTCTAAAACATGTCACACTCAAACAGAGAGGCGTAATGACATCTCGCTTACAGCGCGGTTCTACGCTGATCGCAATCTGACAACGGCAGGGGAAATGCATTGTAACCCTGACAATATTGAAAAACTCCAGCCTTTCACTAGTGTCCCCCAGGGAATCCATAAAACCAATCATATATTGCAGTCCAAAAACGAAAAAAAAAAAACAACAAACTGATGAGGCTCAGTGAAGAAATATGAAAAAGAGTAGCTATTTAATTATGGAAATAACAATATTCATTTATAAGTCTGCGGCACAAACGGCCTGACAATAAGCATGCCAATAAACAGTCAAATTCAAATCATTTCTTCTGACTTTAGGGAAATAAATGGAATATTCGTTAAAGAAAATATTCATTACCATTCTAATGTATAATGAATAACAGAGCAGAACCTAGCTGTGACACTGTAGACCAAAATCAGAGACCACCAACAAGCAAGGGGGAATACAGCCTGACCCTTTTTTTTTTCCATTCCGTCCAGCCAGGGCTATACAGCACAGAGAAAATAACTCGAATAGAGGCTTTTTGTATGTAATCTGAGCAAGAGGTTTTTCTATAAGAGGTGATAATGGAGCAAAGATAATGGAGATGGGAGGCTTCCTTTGTATGGAATGAACAGCACCCTGCTATTTTCACATAGATCACATCGCAGATGTAGGCATATTAATTAGGCCTGCAGGGACGGCTGGTGAGGTGATTAATATTGATTGATGGTGATGGTGATTTAACATTTACAAATACATCTGGACACGTTCTTTTGGGAGAAGAGGGGGGGGGGGCAGTTGACTACCAACAATGTAAGTAATACACACTCTTGCTCTCTTCTTGTCTATCATCTCCTCTATTCCAGGTTAATAATATAGCACCTACACACAATGAAGTGAGTGTGTGGGCGTGGGTCTGTTTGTTTGTGTGCGTGCGTGCGAGCGTGTGCTCATATTTGTTACCTATTAGGAATGTGTCCTTAGGATGTCCAACACATTGGAATTCCGTGTGTGTGGGTGTGTGTCTGCGCGTGTGGGTGGGTGGGTGTGTGTGTGTGTGTGCGCTTGTGTGGGTGCGCGTGTGGGTGGGTGTGTGTGTGCGTGAAATCGATCATTACTCTGACCATCTTCTACCTCAGAGGTCATCATCTATCTGCACGACCCCTAAAAAGGTATTTTGCAATATTTAGAGTTTAATTCAGTTGGCCAAAATGAGACAATAAGCAAACGTACATTAATCCCATGAAAATGAGTCGATGGCATCGTTAGTCTCCGATTAACAACTTCGGGGGGGGAGGCGGGGCGTGCTTACCTTGCATCCCAGTGGGGCCGAAACCTTGGCGAGTGAGGAAGATTGCGTGGTCGTGGTGTTCGGCGTGTTCGGTGTCGCCTTTCTGCTGCACAAAGGCCCAGCGGCACACGTTCTCCAGGCTCCGCGATGGGTTGCCTCTTTCGATGAGGCTGATGGACTGGCAGGACAGAGGAACAGCAGCGATGGTGGCCAATTAACCTCGGCTGCGTAAACGATCACATTGCTATTCTGTGTGAACGTGCGAGATGATTTCAGAGATTTATGAACCCCCGGCCGGCAGACACAGATTGAACGCGGCGCCGACGGCAAGCAGAGAGACCGAACAACAAATTTCCCCTCTCAAATCTAAAAAGTCCCGACAAAGCGAATAATTGTGGCTTGCGTGAACTGCCATGTTCAGTTTCTGAAGGATGTGCGAAAGAGAGCAAGAGTGGCCCCTCCATGCAATTTGCATACATTTTCTTCCGTTTTGACCATCTCTGATGCATTATTAATGGCTACACATGTGCAACGTGCGTGCCCATTAAGGTCGAAATAACATCTTGTCTGAGCCAATATGCATATAACCCAACTGAATAACAGCGACCTTAATGACTTGAAGCAGGAATGCCAAACAGCTTCATATGTGTAGATTTGGTGATTTTCACATTATTTTCGATAAAACCAAAAATAAAAAAAAAAAAAAAAGGTTTGCCTGCTGAACTATTGTCCAATCAGAACAGGCAATCTGAAGAATGTGTCAAGAGTTGTGGTGAATTGTTTCCCCTCTTTTGAAAGATCCGTGACCAAACAAATTCCATGTTTTTTGAGGTTTCTATAAATGTCGTTTTTTGGTCTACATTTTTTACTCTCCTGAATGGAAAATGGAAATGAATGACTGTGTTGTAAACGATATAGACGCCATTGAGATTTTTTTTCTTTTCTTCCGGGACTTTCTATTCTCTTTCTACACCCTTGGCTTTTCCTGGTCTTAAAAATGTTAATTGTATTGCCAATGCCATATGATTAAATTGACTTGTTTTTTCCTGATACTTATTAGCAGCTCCATGCCGCAGCTGTGCACTCGCTTGCACATGGAGGGTAAACAATACACGGATGATTCAAGTGCAAAGCTTTTTTCTGTCTCTCAGCTGCGTTGCGCACACTCGGGCACCGACGCTCTCTCTCGGGAGTTTTGTGACATTTTTTCTATAATTATGCCATAAAAAAAAATCAAAAATAAACAAGAAATCAACGCCATGCCTCACCTTGGCGTACCCCAGCATGATCATCCTCACCAGGACCACGTTGATGTGGACCCCCAGGGACTCGTCGTGGTAGATCTCGTTCACCTGGGGATCAGAGGAAAGACGTCATCGATCCGAGGGGCCCTGTCAGTGGCCATTCCTTCCGGCGCCTGTTGCACCCCTATCTTTTCAAATTCCAGGTTTCTACTTTCCACTCATCAGCCAAAGGTTGAGTGAGAGCGAAAACATTTTTTTCACGAGTCACCCCATGAATGACTGTTATCACCGACCTAAGCCATCGCTGCTTTGTGGTTTTGTGAGAGCCAGTGGATGCAGGAAAGTGGGGGGGGGGGGGGCACACAAACGTATAATCATTTTCGTTCATACGTGACACGGATGGCACGCCGGAGATTCTCGATCGGGACGACCAGGTTGGATTTGCTGAATGGGTTTGATTCAGGTAATTCTGCCTTTGCTATGACCAGCTTGAAAGCAGAAGAAAAAGGTCCATAGAGTTACAGATAAGGTAGGGAAGGAACATGAGGTGGAGGATTTCGGGTATTCAGGCCCTCATTACCTCCCTGCAGGCCTTCATGTAAAGAGGCCTAAGTGAGCCCAACCAGCGGTGGTCCCACTCACGTTCGTCTTCGGGCTTCAATCTGAGGGGAAAAGGTAGCCTCCAGCTGCGGCCCTGTTTTTGTAGTCCACACCAGGTTTCAAACCTCCTTTACGTAAACACCATTATCTGCCACAGACCTCATGCGTGTTTTTAATCAGTCCGGGGGATCAAATTTCCCCTTTCAGGGATCAGTGTCGCTCACTCTACGCCGGCTATCTGGGACATATTAAATACACTGATGGGCGCGCGCTTCATACCACCCCGCGTGCGTGTTCCCGTATCTACTGGAGGATGCGGAGGATACAAGTCTGTCCCTTTTTTCTTTCATTTACAAAAGCTTTGGGACACTTAACCTTGGGTACGAATGAAGGCCAGACAACAGCCGGAATTGAGACTGTAAATGTAGAAGCCCCAATATAATAGCCAATACTATAATAATAACTGAACAATACAATATATGCATAGTCATGTGAATTGCAGTGTTTCCTCTAACCCAATCCCCTAAATCTTATTTCCCAAATACATCTGATTATTTGATAATCTGATATTTGATTTTTTTTTTTCAATTACCCACAACTGACCTTAAAAGGTTCAGCTGATCATAAATGTAGAGCAAGTACCAATGGAACCAGTGAGCAGATCAACATCTTGTCCAGCTCTCTGACGCGAACTCATTAGCAACCAGGAGCATTTGGACTGAAGCGACAGGCAGCATCGCAGCAGGTCATTTTCTCTGGGCCAGTGATTCCCCGATGGGTTTATTTGCCTCATTGCACAACATGTCGTTGCTCTCCACGCAGGGGTGGAGGAGGTGGAAGAAGATATTCCAGACGCGTATAATCACACGGTAAATTGTCCTCCGAGTTTCTGCCTCGCATGCTTTTTGGTGTGGAACGCAAAGCTAGAGGAACCGAATGGGACAAACTCCCAAAATGTCCGCACCACTCGAGGTCTGGCTGATTCCATTACTCACTACTTTGGAGTGTGTGAAGCGGTAATTGGGCCGAGCCACACGCGGGTGTCTCATTTCAGAAAAAGATAAATGCCGGCGACCCCTGAGCTCGCATCTGCCGGCTGAGCTGCTCTGCAAAATTCGCAGTAGCCGCGTGGCCAGCCGCCTCGAAACCGAAATTACACCATATGTTATCAGTCTCTCGCACGCCGATCTGCTCGCCCTCAAGGTTTTGGCCATGCTAAAGTACTTCACACTAGGGCCACTGCAGAGTCCAGGCCCGTCGCTGCGCGCGCTCGGCATCGCATTTTTTATTTACCCAGCTCACGTTCAGCATCCCATCACGGAAAATGGCTACCATACATCAGTGGGGGAGAAAAGTGCAGGCCTGATGGGGTGGGCGATCAATAACGGTAACACCAACAGGACGGCTTCCCTGGCTGAGATGTGCGTCTCAAAAGCTTACTTTCTTATATGTTATCAGTTAAAAAAATATAGTTTTAGAAGTGTGTTCTTCTTTGTTGACTCAATGTTGGAACTTCCGCCGCTTGATAATTGATTAGGTGCTTAACTGGAATGATAATCTGAGCGAATAAAATACTGATGCAGGCCATCGGAGAAAGTGAAGATTCATGAGGTCTTACATTCGGTAGACAATTAAAGATTGTTTTAAGCAGAAGACCCAGGAAAGAAAAATGACTTCTGCACCAACAATCATTCATAGTATTCAGGAGCCTACAGCGATAAAGGGGACGCTTATTTAAACCACCGCCAATAAATGTGTTCCTCCAATCGTGTAGTAATAATGCGATTAGGGAACACACTGTCCCGTTTCAACACGGCACTGCCATCATGTACCCAGTGGGGTCAAATATGAAACATGCTGTCCTGGCTGTTGGTAAGATTCTGAACAAAGCCCTGAGCTCAAGCCTTCAAATACGTTAAAGTCAAGCTCAAATAGTTTTGCCATTATTTTTAAGAATGTATTCAACATTTCTATTCCATAATATTTTTTGTAAAATTGTTTTTAAATTTAATAGAATAGGAAGTTATTTATGGACTACCTCAGGGTTCCATCCTTGGACGTCAATTGTTTTTTAATATACGTGAATCAGCTTCATAGAATCTGCAATATTATTTCTCTTTCATTTGCTGATGATACCGGTCTTGTTGGGTCACATGATCATTTTAACGCGAAAGATGACATCGACATAATGGAATTATGAAATATTGACATGGAAATACTACTACTACTAATAGGCTACATTGTATACATCTTTAAAAAAGGTTGTGAAGTCATTTGGAAAGTTGTGGTGTTTGTTCACTGCATTATTCATGTAGTTAAATGTATTATTGCAGCTTAATGTATCCACTGTGTGGACTGGCAAATGTTCCGCATTTCTTAAAAAAAAAAAAAAGATCATTGACATTTTTAAGGATGATTGGTTCTGCTAAAAGATGCAACACATCTGCTCCTTTCTCGAACAAAAACGAGCTTGTATTTATTTTGAATGTGAATATGAATGGCATCTCATTGGCGTCTCACCCACCTTGAATTATTTTAATTAGTTTTTGTTTTGAATATAATAATCAAATAAACTAAACTAAAAGCTTTAGACATCAGAGAGCATGTGGTACAAATCATTCTAAGTGGAGATTTAGCCGACAGCATCTCAGATGATAAAATATTAGAAACACCTTAAAGGCAATGCAGGCCAAATATAAACTACTGTTTCAAACAGGTTTTTAATTGCAATTGAATGTAATATTTACATTCAATTTTTGTCGCAATACCCACATGTCACCAAGAGAGGTCCATAAAAGTCATGTATTACGTCGTGTCCCATGAGGAACGCTCACTAATGAAGTAATGTGAAGCCTTTGCCTCGAGCTTCCTCTTGATGTCATGGGTGGTTTCTTATGTTTGCTTGTTTTTCTAAAATAAATATTACGTTCCTTTGGCTCTGTTTCGATCCAATGCAGTTTGCTTCGGACACTTCCATTTCACATCACCACCCTCTCTGTCTTCCAGGTTGTCACCCGGACAAAACGCTCCAAACTCTTCACTGCCTCTAGCATCTTGCCTGTTGACACACTGCGGTTGAAGTGAAGTGTCATTTCTGGAGAGCTGTGCAGGACATAACTTGTTCTTTTCGAGCCACTTATGATGACCGAGTCACGAAAATAGCGAGAAGTGAAATAGCTTCTGTCGGACACATGGGCGACAGGTTCGAAGCAGATATTGATCTGCCACAAACCTGAGGTCGACACCCCGGTGACAAAAGGATCCAGGCACACGAATGGCACCCCCCCCCCCCCCACGAACACCCCTGTGGCGAAAATGATTGGCGATTAATCATGCCCTTAAATATGACAGAGCAGCTTACGCCTGAAGTTTAGTGTTCAATAAACAATCATTTCGTATAAAACGTGCATGTCACAGAAAAGAATGAAGCATGCATTTGCCTCAATTGCAGAGCACGGCTGAATGTGATGGAAATCCATCCACTTGGCATATTTGCGAGGTGTGGGACGGGGATGGCAGGATGCCATACAGACAGCAATAAATCAAACAGAGGACAGGCCCTGCATAGGAAGAGACAGACTGGGCAGTTGCGCTGGAGCAGTTTTGCATAAACGAATATGGTGCGTGTCGCGAGGGTTTTGTCTTAAACTGAATTGTTGTTGAACACGATAGTGACATTAAGTCAAAGTCACTGGTGTAGATGCATAAGCGCGCACACACTGGCAGTGGACAGAGAACCAGGTGAACAGATTGCGATTTGAGCCACTAAACAACAGTTTCAAGTTTGAAAACTTTATCCAGCCTTCTGTTCCAAGTTCAAATCATTTTAGCCCCCCCCCCCTTAAATAAACGGTGGCAAACTGTCGAGAAAATCCACAGGCTGAGGGGAAAGAAAACAAAACAAACCAGCAGCAGCAGGACAGGAAGTAATTCACAGGTGGAGCAGACAAAGGGAAGAAGCGATGCCGACACATGTCTGTGTTGATTCTATGAAAACTTTACTCAGCCTTCTGATCTCATTGCTGCTGCTCCTGTGGAAACGTGAACGTAGGCATAATGTCAGATGTTCCGAGTCGTATTTTAAAACACAACATATTGTGTAAAGAAACTTCCTGTAGAAACCTGTAGTAGATTGTATGTTGCCCCACCTCGTACGCGTAGAGAAATGTAAAAAGAGAGGAGAGAAATCAAGTGGAAAACTCCTTCAATATCTTCATGTCAAAACTGCAGAGAGAGAGAGAGAGACCATGGTACATTTATCGTCTATCTATATATGGCATTATGCGATAAGAGGGTGCATGCTGAATTCGGTCAAACTGCTCCATTAGGAGTCACTCGGAGTATTTTGTCAATAAAATGGATTCAGATGAGGGGGGGGGGAGATTGGGGGGGGGACAGCGAAGGACAGCGAAGGACATGCATCGAAAACCATGTGGAGGTTGCACCTCAACTTCAGGAGGCGCAATGGGGAGCCCTGATTAAAAGTGCCTCTCCTGTTCTTCGGGAGTGGTGGTGGACTTGCGGCGAAGGAGAGACCGACTTCGGGCAAAACAAAACAAAAAATAATGATATGAAGACCCCCCCCCCCCCCCCCCCCCCCCCCCCCCCCCCCCCGCCGGGGGTCCGTTGCCGAGAAACAGCAGAAGGCTTCTTGGGCCGCAGCGGCGTCTCCGTCTGCATTAAAAGGTTTCATTAGAGGAGTACCTGGGCCAACATGGCCGACCTGTTCAAAACAGAAGCTTTTTTTCCTCTCTGCGGGCATCTGTGCCGTCGCATTAGGCAAAACGCCGCGGCCTCTCGTTTCGCGTCCCTCGGCCACTGTCTGAATGGGCCGCTTCGATTCAATGACCCCCCCCCCCCGCAAGCGGGAACGCCAAAACCACAAAACAGACGCACCGCGACGACGGGAGAACGCTGGAGATTCAATGGCGCGCCACGTGCGTTTCTTAATAGGAGGTAATAGCTATAGACAGGGAACCAGCATGTAGACCGGGACAATGAAGCAAATCGTCCCACGTGTATTAAACCAACCCGGCGGCCGTGGATTGAGCGAAAACTCTCTGGATAGAAAACCCCCCCCAAAAAAAAAGCACAATAGCGCAGAGGAAAAAAAAAACTAAAGAGAGCCGGTGGCTGGAGATTCGCATCGGGCCGGATCACAAACGTTGTGCGACTGTTACGGCAGATTAGAGGGTAACAAATCCTCTTTCCGTATCGTCTGCGGCCCCCGGGGGAAACAAAGCGCTTCCGAACAGTGACGTGGAGAAATGGGTTCGGGGGCTGTTTTCATTCGACACCTTTCTGTTCGGATGACATCGCGCTCATGACGCTGTCTGGAGTGTCTGAAGACAACAGGTCTATAAAAGCAATTCGCACACTGTGCATTGGTTTTCCTGGCCGCTTATTTGGGAGCTGAATAAAAGCAGGATAACTTTTTTTTTGTTTTTTTTTTTTCGGCGAGATGTTTCTCTTCCTTTTACAAATTGGAAGCCTTGTGTGCCGGCTTTGCCACTGGATTCGATTATCAGAGCTCCGAACGGCCGCCTGCTGCCACTGAGACAATGTTTATGGGGGGCGGTGGATAATTGGCAAGCCTGGCGCCGGCCTATTTCTATAGGAAGCGTCAACTTACAGGAAGTCTGATAACGGTGTGCCCATCGAGAGCGATTCCCGCCCACAAAGCTCACCCGCCCCCTGAGAAGTCGATCCAATAAATTGGGAGGGACTTACAATATTCATGAGAGTGAGGAGGTAGTTCTGCACGTGCTCCTTGCCGTGAAATCGGACCACGGAGTCGTCCACTCCCAACAGGATCTCGATGTTGTAGTCGTCCTCGCCGGCATCGCGCCGGCGCCGGCGGGCGGCGTCGTTAACCTGCCGGGCCACGGAGTCCAGAGCCCCAGAGACGTCCAGCTCCGGTTCTGTGCGGAGATCACGAGAGAGAGAGAGAGAGAGATGGGGGGGGGGGGGGGGGGGGTCACACAGTGGGGGAAAAAAAAAAAAAAAATCATAAAAGCTAAAAGTAATTACAATCCATCAAAATCTCTATATAGAGTAGAAATGCAAAAATAACAATAAATCTACACTTCGTCGCAGGGGGGTTACGTAACAATTGGTGACAGTCACCTGGTAAAATTGAACAAATGTATGTCTTTCAACACCAGCTGGGAGTTTTCCTAAATGGATCCCAGCTTACATGACAAATATAGTTTCGGTCCAGAATACACAGCGGCAACTGGCAAAATCTATTTTATTGAGTGTGTCACGTAGCGGCAGGTCTTCAGCTCCTAATCACATCGTGGGCGGGCGACACAGTCGGTGGCCTCGCTAAATGTTGTCATTTGCTTCCGCATTGTGTTCCCTCTCGCGTGGCTTTTGCAAGTTGTCGAGTCATTTCGCCCCCCTCTTTCACACAGCGTGCCTTCCGAATGAAGTTTTTACTCACATGGTGTCCAATTATAGGATGCATGGGAAGCGCTGCTCCTGCACACGCTGTTTTCTACATACATCTGACAATTGGGTATTCAGCAAAGTCTCCTGATGCCGAACGTGAACACATTTTTTTTTGTCTTTTCTGGCCATTCCATGACATGCGGATATCATTCATTCAACATCCACACAGACACACACACACACACACACACTTATTGAATCATAGACGCACATTTAAATCCTGCATAGAGACTGAATTTTACCCATGCAAACATATGCAAAGACTTAAACACAACACCCCAGAGATGGTTTCACTGCCCCTGTGGGGACACGTCATTGTTTTAATGCCGTTTTACTTCTGCTGTGGCATTAAAAAGGCCTCACAACCCCCCCGCGCGGGCGCGTGCTTTTACGAAGCAGTAATGCCAACGCAATTTCTCCAGGAATTGGATTTACTGGGAGACATTGTTATTGTTATTATCTTTCCTTTTTTCTTAAGTGAACTTTTTGTTCAAAAGTCATCTCTTTTGATCGGCTTCATCGAGACCAAGAACTGCATTTTCGTATCAATCAGTAGAAGAAAAATCTTATATACAATAGCTTACGTGCCATGAAGTCAATGAGGCTATGTGACGTTGTCAAAACATGCTGTAGCACATACAGGTGACAGATACTGCATGGCTGGCTGCCAGCCAAGGGCCTTGTGTTCCGCAAAGGCATCTCATACGCTGTCGGACCTGCTCTCGGGTCATTTCGTACCAACAGAAAATAAATAAAAATAAGAAGCAATTTGTTGACAATCGATAGCACTGATTATAACGGTTCAAACCAATGCCAGCCACAAAAAAAGACAACAACAAAAAAAAACAGAAAAAATGCTTGAAGGCATTTTTCTACTATTCATTAACCCCTATGAAACAAGATTTGACTTCAAAGCTAGCCTCTGTCGGCATCATCCAACCGTAGAGCAGCTGATGCGTCCCTTTCCGATGCCGTCCCCCCCTCCCGCTGCTCTGCTGTGGCCCGTTTCGGTCGAGCCTCCCAGGGCTGCTGACATTTCAATCCCATCTCTGGCTCCAGCGATAATCCCAAAGAGAGCATACGACTGCTCATCTGAGATTTGATTGAGTGGACACGGATACGGTACACCTTAGTTCCCGCTTTATTGCTTTCCACCAACAAGCACTGGAGATTACCTTTTTTTTTTTTTTTTTTTCTCCAATAACTACCGGTAAATAAAAAAAATCCTCGGGTCAGCAGAGAGGTTGCTCATAAAAGCAGCCTGCAGGGGAGTTGCAGGGTCAAACCCCAGTGGGGTACATCTTGCAGAGGTCGGGAACCCATGCTCGTGGGGTTTGAGTCACTGGTCCAGCTGCAGACCAACAGTAATGCTGGGATTACTGTTTATTTGGTCTCAGGTACGGCAGAAAATTGGTCGTTGTTGTTGTTGTTGTTGTTGTTGTTGTTGTTGTTTTTGGTTCCTTTTGGATGCGCTTTATTGGAATAACATGATCTAAAGTTGAAATGAGGCGCATGCCCTCTGAGCACACTTACTGAGAAAACAGTTTCTCAAATGCTTTCAGGCAGCGGAGTTTGACTTCACCGCCAGCTTTGTTCCAACTGCTGTCTGTTCAACTTCCAAAAACTTCCGTAACCCAAACACTGGCATCTCAATCTTCTTAACATTTCCATCAGCGAGGGGGAAATTGCCTTCATCTTCTCCGGTGGCGTTTTTTTTTTTTTTTTTCCTTTTTTTCCTCCATGCAATATAACCCAAATCAAATTTAAAAGTATATGGTGTGAACAAATAAATAAATAAACCTGTCATTTTCTTTGTTTGTTTTACAAAAGTCACACATAGAGAGACGTAAACTTTTAAATCCTGTCGAATGACAACGAAGCCTCATGGAGCACACAGGGAACGGGACTATAAAATGTCTTTTTGTCTTGAAAAAGGGTCTTGAAATGCACCGTACAGCATCACTACTCTTATCAATGAATTGTATGGTTACCAGGTTGATACTGACATTTCTCTGAAATAAAATATGCGCATTGTTGTTTTTCCCACAGTGATACCTCCCCGGCACGACCCCCTCCAATGGCACATGTTCCGATTTTATTCACAATAAATGATATTGCAGGGTGGGGGGGTTTCTTTTGCATTGTCAAGACCGGAAAATGTCCAATTTTATTTTATCCATAAAATGTAAGATAATCATGAGAAAAAGGGAGGTCATCGTACCATGGTTACGTTAATAAACCCCCTGGCCCGTAGTCTGTCAGCGAGACAGCGCCGGCCTTGAACAAAAAAAATCTAAATTTGGGTTCGTGTAGGTTCACGCAGGCCATTTTACAAACAAATCCGACTCGGTAAATAAAGGTTACGTGGACCCGAGAGTAGCGTGTGTATTTGTACGTTTCGGTGAGCCGTCGTGCTGCCGTGTTAGAAGGTTTGGCAGCAGCGCGAGTCAAAACAAATCTCGTTTGGGTGCCTTAAGCCAAACTCAAGGAACATGTCAGCGCTCTGCACAGGAATAAACCTCCCGTGGTCTTCTATCCGGCGTCACATATCAGATTTAGATGAAATAAAGTATCTTTGACTCTCTATCCTTTTGTGCGTTTTAATATTAAAACGCTCTACACAACTCAATGGGATAAAGACCTTTCCGGGAATCTCAGAGCTTACAATTTTGAGGTCCCGGCCAGGTTAAAATAACGACACAGCAAGAGTAAAATCTTTCACTCTCTCCCTGAATAAATACACGGCTGAAGAAAGAAAGAAAAGAAGAAAAAAAAAAAAAAACGCTGATTTTATATTTTCATCAACACAGAGTTCAGATGGGCCGGCAAATACTTGAAAATCTGGAGCCATAAATAAAAGTGCAAAGGACTGTTTTTTTTTTTTTTTTCCAGGGATGCTTAGGGCCGCAGACAGGGCCCGTGATTGAGTGGAGAGGGAGCTAAAATAAATAGTGAGAAATGGCTGCCACCTCGGCCGTGGCCCGGCTCCTACAGTGTTGGGATTGTGGAGCACATTCCTCCTTTTTCGCCGCTCCCGTCATGACACAGGCATTCTTGTGCGAAGCCCCCCCCCCCCCCCCCCCCCCCCCCCCCCCTCCCACCAGCCCCCTCCTCTTCCCCTCTTGTGTAAACAGGCTTTCTGGGGTCCCTACATCAAACGCACAGGACTTCCCCTCAGCAGCGCTCCTTAAGACCACTAGTGTGCTTCAGTCGGCGGCGAGCCTCCACCCCCGACCCCCCCCCCCCGCCCTCCCCCCCCCCCTCCGTCCCGCGGGAGCCCCACCGCGAAACAGAGGCACCCGGCCAGCTCCTGCCCACACGTGGCACTGCGCAGTGAGGTGGCAACAAGGCCGGCCAGAGACGCCCCGGGCTAAAAATGGCACAGAGGTAGGCGACTCGCCATCGGCCCAGAGTGGAAACCTACTGTGTCTATACCGTGACGGCATTAATATCCACATCCACTTAAAATATTCCCAGACGTCCGCGCGTACAAGCAGCACTGCTGCAAAGAGGCGGACGCAGATGTCGCATCTTGTCAATAATGACATATTATATACTGTAAAACCTTGAGGAATTTCGCATTGCTGTGCCGATAGTCGATTGCACGAGCAAAGCTTCTCCCCGGAGGAGGTTGGGTCTGTCTATTTTATCATCGTAAATGTAAGTGCAGCGGCAAAGAAATATATCTTTCCGTATCCCATTTATGGCGACATGCACAACAAGCAATCGGGGCCTTTATTTTTTATTTATTTCATAAAATGAGGCCCATAATCCGTTTATCTCTTTTTCTGCTGTGTAGAGGGACTGCAGGATTGCCTCATGTTGTGCACCATGTGAATGTGAACTGACAAAGAAATGCACATTAAGCCCGAGGACAGGGACTCGCGTACAATTCAGATCAGATTTCGTTTTTTTTTACTAATTATAGGTTTGAAATTAGACCCTAATGCCAAAACATTGCTTTCAGACACGGCAAAATGATCAATAGAGTGAATCCATGTCCTACAGACGGCAAGGTTGAAAAACAGGAGGTGGCTGGTGCTTTGGTCTGGTGCATGCTGGTTCAAAAGATACACCTGTTGTGAATTAGTGGTTTTCAACCACAGGACCATAAACCAGAGCTTTCTGCTAAGGGGTGGCAGAAAATGATAGACGCACCCCAAACAAAAAGGGGGGGGTTTATCGGTTTATAAAATCTGCCGATGCAGAATCTTTCCTCGTTGCTCCCACGACAACAAAATACACATTGTGAAATGAAGTCACCGATACGTAGGATCCCCAAGTCCTGCCAGTCATCGACTTTTATCTGCATGTCCGATACAAAAAAGGACCGTTCTTATCGATTGGTTGTTCGGGCCCTATTTCAATGACTATAATTCAAAGGGCATTAAGGGCCCCCCCCCCCCAGCAGCACGCACCCACAGCACGAGGCGGGGGTGCCGACGTTAATGTCTGCTTGTTCAGCATCGACAGCGGGACGCCCCTCCGCGTGTGGATGATTACAACAACGTGTGGTCGGCCGCTTGGCTCGGATAACGCGCCGCTGACCGGGGGCTTTTATTTTCGCGCCGTCTTGCTTTTCTTAAATGAAACACCAAAGGGTGTGACGCGTGGCTTCTGTTTGTCGAAACTATTAAGAAAAAAAAGCAATACGTGACCGCCGAAAGCACACGAATGTTGTAAATCTTTCTGGCCGGACATCTCCATTTACAGGAGCTTGGAATGATGCGATTTACTCGGGCCGCTGCACCATTTTCGTTTTGTGTGCAGCGGTGACGTTTCGCGGAGTTACGGCTCGGCGAACAACGGGCTGAAAACAGGTGCCCTGTTTAGAAAAAAATAAAAAAAAAACACGAATTCCACATCTACACTGAACACAAAAAACAAAAGTGGCCATGATGACAGTAGTTTCGGTGCACAGGTTGTTTCGGAGCTGCGGTTGATTTAGTGTCGGCAATTTACTTGTCATGTCAGGGATTTTTTTTTTTGTTTGTTTTACTCCACAGGGCCCTTAAAACATGGCGTAATTACACTGGCTTTTATGACGGAGGCTATATTGTTTTAAGCCTTTTTTTTCCCTTTTTTTTTTTACTTTCCACCGCCTTAATCGAGTTGAAAAACGAACGGCGACAGCAACAACAAAAGACGCAGCAGCAGCGATGACACGCAGCGCACCACAAACGGGAGAAAGGGAAAAAAAAAAGGATGCTGGCCCAGGCATTTCACACGGGACGCCAGGCATGGTGGCGGGGACGGAGGGTGTTGGAGATTTTGAGAAAAAAGGCCTCGTGTGTCTAAACGCATTCTCCGCAGCCCACCTGAAGATTACGAATCACCGTTAACGGGGGCGCACGGGGAGTAGGAGGCGTCTAATTGAAGCCAACACTCGGGCTCCCGCTGGGCCCTGCATCTTAAAGCGTGGCTAATGATTTTTAAGCCTCCAGCCGCTTTGCCCGGGAAAATGATCAAGGGTCACAATTAAGAGGGGCCTTTCGCGATAGAAACAAAAGGGTCGTCTCAGCATGCCTTATGTCTATAAAGTAGTATCCTGGGGGAAAAAGGTTGGCATTGGTATCAACTGTAGATTGCCGAAATGTGGAACAAGTGTTCCCCTTGTTTTTAGACGAAAGCCAAACGACCACATTGAACAAGAGAATGACATGTCAAGAAACTTAATAGATTGCGCGACAAAAAAGAAAACAGGAAACCGAAAAAGATTGTTTGGAGACAGATATGCTGCACTGATAGTCATAACAATAAGAAATCATTTTTTCCACCTGCTGCAGGGGAGTCATATCCCTGGTGCCATGCCACGAATGGGAGGCGGGTCACATGGAATCACATGTGAAAGTCCTAGAATTTAATGTTGAGTACATAGGGATGAAGATCACTTTTCCTTGAGCCTGGTCTTTTAGGTTTCCTCCAACAGACCCCAAGACCTGCGCTCCACCTGATGTCCCCGTCAGGCAGGTGGATAGATGCTCCAGCCGAGAGGAGCTGAGTGTCATAACAATAAGAAATCATTTTTTCCACCTGCTGCAGGGGAGTCATATCCCTGGTGCCATGCCACGAATGGGAGGCGGGGGGGGGGGAATCACATGTGAAAGTCCTAGAATTTAATGTTGAGTACATAGGGATGCAGATCACTTTTCCTTGAGCCTGGTCTTTTAGGTTTCCTCCAACAGACCCCAAGACCTGCGCTCCACCTGATGTCCCCGTCAGGCAGGTGGATAGATGCTCCAGCCGAGAGGAGCTGAGTGTTTCCACTTCAGACGCACGCCAGTGACGTGAGCGCGCTGCGCGAAATGCATCCCATTCATCGCACAGACCAACTGTCGCACAAGAGCAATGAATGTGACGGCACTGAAACACTTGTGTTTTTCATTGGAAATAAAATCTCACCGAAGGCCGCTAATGGATGTTTATCCCCTGGCAGAGCCGGCGGTTCACTTTTATTTGAATTTATTAGCGCTTTACCTCGCAATCAGTCTCAGATGAAGGATTTTGATTTTTAAATATTTTTTATATTTAATTACGCACAGAGGAAGACCTTTGGCTGGCCGCTTAAAAGTATGATGGCGATACATCACACACCAATAATCCCGACACATGACAAAATATAATCGCATTACGGAAAGTTTACAGGGTATTTGTTTTTTAAGGCTCTCACTCACTGATCTATCTATCACCATTAGAAATAGTTACACACTGGGCGTGACAACATTTGCATCCTTGAAAAGTTGGCCCTGAATGCTTGGTCAGGTTCGGGGTTACTTTCTTTGAGGAGATATTTTTCCTTTTAAATCATTCTTCCTATTCATTATCTATGCTGCTTATCCTTCAAAGTCTGTGGGGGATGCAGAAGCCAATCAGAGGAAGCCAGATTGCCCAGATACAGATAAAACCACACCGAAACGTGGAGAAAATGCAAACTCGACAAAGTAAGGCCCTGCACCAGTATGCCACCAAATTATATATCTTAGTTTTGGAAACTTTTGTGAAACTTCCCAAGGGAAAAATCAATTTTTTTCAATCAATCAATCGGTTGTTTGTGTGAATCTCAAGGCCAATCCAACAGAAATATGGTGACATTTGACAAATACAAATTGGAATGAATGAATTTCTCAAGAAGAATGACAAGTGAAGAATGTCATTTCAACTTTAAGGTCGGGATTTCGAAATTTGGAGCGTCTTTTGAGTCCTTTGGACTTTAACACAAAACCAAATCACACCCAAAATATTGTTGGGCATTTATGACTTTTTGTAAATTGGCCAATTTTTGCCCAAAATCTAAAGGAAACACTGCACATTTTCGCCTTGTTGCGACTTTTCAGGAAATAGTGTATACTCCTTCCAGCTCCGTACTGGCACAAACATGAGAGGAATGGATTTTTTTTAAGCGCCTTGTTGCGACTTTTCAGGAAATAGTGTATACTCCTTCCAGCTCCGTACTGGCACAAACATGAGAGTAATGGATTTTTTTAAAGCCCTTTGTCAGTGAGAAATTATATTTCTATATATATATATATATATATATATATACACATTTAACTATTCCTGTAACTTAAACTTATTTCTCTCAGTGTTTCTCTGTTACTAACCCAGTTAATCTGTTGTTGTGTTGTAGCTGTTGGGTAACTGAAAATCAAACGTGTGTGTGTGTGTGGGGTGGGGGGTGTGTGTTTATGAGCGAGTAAGGAGAGGGAGAGATAGAGAGCGAGCCCTGAATCAGACAACGGCAGGCCTTGTTGGGTCAGTCGGTTACAACATGCAGCAAAACTTAGGCTTCATTCATGGCAGGGTGTGAACTGCCTTTTTGGAAGAAATGCTCACTGTATTTCCTTTTAGGAGTTCAATATGTTTTGGTGACCTGCATCCGCCTTTTTTTTTTTTCTCTCTCTCTCTTTCTTTTAAGGAACAACCAGCCCAATGTCATCGTTGAAAGGTCAAGTGAGCAACACTTTCCAGTCTCTCTCTCTCTCTCTCTCTCTCTCTACCCAGAACTGATAAAGTACTGAAATGTAAAAACCCAACATCCCCCAGATGTGAATGAAGCCTTATTTTTGGTCCTTAGCTGGCCGGAAAGCATAGGAAAAAAATAAATAAAAATTAAAATTAAAATAAATAATAATAATAATAATAATAATAATAATAATAATAATAATAATAATAATAATAATAATAATAATAATAATAATAATAATAATAATAATAAATAATAATAATAATCAATAATCAATAATAGTCTTTTCGTGAAGATTATTGTGAACCAATGTTAATAATTCAACCTCCATCTACACTTTTCCTAACCACTCCATCTTTTTGAATAAAACAAATAAATGGAGCAATTTTTCTTTATCGTCAACATTCATTTCAAAGCAATTTCAACCAATGTAACTGGTACATATCAAAAATGAGTATTTCCAAGTGGAAGAAATAAAATCTGATAAATATTATAATTATAATATTATATTGGGCCGTCAGGAGACACACGGCATCACTGAACCCTGACACTGAACACAAACAACCAGATGAGGCCTCATAAAATAATTTGTCAACAACAGCAGCACCATCGCAGGACGAGCACTGGTGCCATTTCTTTCATGTGCATGGTGTCATTTCTGGACTTGAGGGCCGTGTTACTGCAGCTCCCGCGTTTTTTCAAAAAGCGTTTTTTCAACCTCGTGGCAACCTCGTTTTAATCAGCGAGCAACGGGAGCGCCGGAGTTGCACGGCTCAGGAATGCAAACAGCTCGCAAATCTTTTGGTGCCCCATAAACACACGCGATCCCGAGGACGATGCGGAGGACGCAGAGGCACAACAAGCCACAAGAATTCCAACTATTCCTCTCCCTCTCTCTCTCTCCCAGCAGGCAGAGTAGATGGAAAGAAAAAAAAGAAAAACAAAGAGATACCCATAAGCCCCTTCTTCCAGCTGCCACGTGACTTTTTCAGTGATTCACAGCGTGTCAGGCGAGTACGCGTGCACGAGTACGCGCGCGCGCGCACGCACGCACGCACGCACGCCCACACACACAACCAAAGCATCCCCCCCACCCCCCCCTCCGATTCCAAACATGGCTCAATGCTCCCAAGGTCTTTTCCACCCGGCTTCCAGATCCTTGGCTCGGGCCGGAGCGGCTAATTATCACCAGGTTTCAAATGGAAAGAACTCATCAGTGCTCCTGAAGACGTGAGGCAGTGTGGAAAATACACCCCCCCCCCCCCCCCCCCCCCCCCCCCCCCCCACCCAATCTGCAGGTTCATCACGCAAACAGGGACGGGTGGAACAGACGGGGATCAGACGAGGCGCGATGGTGTCCAATTAAGACTTATTTACTCTGCCGATGACACTGGAGGGAGCGGCGTCTCGTATTACGTTCCCCATGTATTTCATCTCTGGATTGCATGCGGCACTGATTGCGAATGTGAAGACTTTGCATGACGCTTCAAAGCTCCCTAATTGTTTGGAGGCAGAGCCGAGGCGCAGACGCACAGACACACGCACACACACACACACACACGCGCACCGTCTTTCCCTGTCCTGCTGGGAAACTACACCGTTAAAACACATTACTGCACCCTTCCTCATTAAAAAAACAACCCAACCAAATGTGATGACCTTTAATGTTTTTGTTTTGTTGCATTAATAAAGGTAAAGTGCTTTCCTTATCACCAAACACACATCCCCCTCTCACGCACACGCATCCCCTCTCACACGCGCACACACACACACACACACACTTTCATTTAAAAATGACAGCCTCGTGTCCCGACAATACAAATCAAATCGCGATGTAGCCTTTTTTTTTTTTTTTTCTTTTCAAGCTCAATCACGTGTGAAGTGCCGAGGACTAACTCTGTGAACTCGGAAGGTTTTTCCTTCCTATTTCAGCACGTGTGCACAATCTAAACCAAATGTCGTCGGATGAAAAATGCATTTCATCTCAGCATCACCAAACACGCAACATCGGCAGGCTGAGATAAATGAAGGGCAATGAGGATGGCGGTGGTTCATTTTGAGCAGTCAGACAACAAGTCGACCACAGCGAACAGCTGGCAATCTCCAATGTTAAATATTCAAGTAAACAATTATTTTAACTGTGCAAAATAGTGCGGGGTGTGTTGAGTTGGTGATACGATTTGGTCACTGTGCGAGCCAGTATGCGGCACGGTATCGCCGTGAGGTCAGCCTCCGTGTCGTGGCACAGTGGCGTCTCCGTATCATGAGCACGGTGTACCATAAGTGTACCATAACCATAACCAGCCCGCGACACTGCGATGCCGCCCTCTGTGTGTGTGTGTGTGTGTGCGTGCGTGCGTCTGCCAAGCGCCGCGCTCGTGGCAGGCATCGTCTCCTCCTCCTCCTCCTCCTCCTCCTCACTGAGAACCTGAGCGCAGCTTCCGTCTGCTCTCTCTCTCTCTCACTGACATCGCCGCTTCCACGTGGACCTCTGGAGAGTTTGTGATTTTTTTTTTTTTTTTTTTATATATTTATATTTTTTAATTTGAAATCAAAGGAAATCCTGAGGCTCTGAGCGCAGCTTCCGTCTGCTCTCTCTCTCTCTCACTGACATCGCCGCTTCCACGTGGACCTCTGGAGAGTTTGTGCGGCTTTTTTTTTTTTTTTTTTTTTTTTTTTTTATTTTTTTTTTTTTTTTTTAAATAAAAGGAAATTC
>JAFBJU010000090.1:101545-116764 GCA_016785305.1 Colistium nudipinnis
CTGTTCGAATGCCAACACAAAAGTATTAGGAGAGAGAGGGAGAGGGGGGGAGAGAGAGAGAGAGAGAGAGAGAGAGCACCTTGCACAAGCCTCCCTGGTGCAGGCAGTCCAGTGCTCTGGAAACACTCACACAGCAACAGAAGTCGTTCGGTTTCCTCCTGCCCAGACTAACCACAATTGAAGAGGAGCCGGACCAATTTGTGCGGAGTAATTGCCTCGCCCCGACCCTCACACTCAATTTCCACGCAGCTGCCACGCGCCACTGAAATGCCTCCTGCAAGCCCTTTTTTTCGAACCGGTCTGCCCACTTCGCCGTCTGTTGCTCGTTCCATCGGCCCTCTTCCCCACTATTTCACCTCTCTTCCACCTTCCGACCCCAACCGTCGAGGCAGGCGGCCGCCCCACCCGGAGCCAGCCTGGTTCCGTCGCGGAGGGTTTCTTTTTTTTTTCCGTCTTCTCACTGGCGCCCAGCGCCGGCTCAGTTTATGACTCGATGAGCGTGTCTCGACGTTGCGGTCGAGCACGAAATGATACGCGTCGAATAAATAGATGAATTCAATCAATTGAGTCTCCCTCCGTTTCAGGGGCGCGTGCGAGTTGTCTGCTAGAATGACGATCCCCTCCATAACTGCAGTGTGTGAGTGGCTGGCCAGCGGTGGAAACGTCCCGCTCCACTCCATCTCTTTTTCTTTCTCTTTTTTTTTTTTATATATTTCAATCTCTTCCTGCCTTGACATAATTGTCATTCCTGCCAGCCCACCACATTCCTCCCCCACTCTGCTTAACACATCTGTGTGACAAAAATAAATCGCTATTTCCTCTTTAACCGCGAGGATCTCTTTCTCCATCTTTCTCTCTCTCTCTCTCTCTCTCTCTCTCTCTCTCGCTGTCTCTTTCAGAGCACGGCTTATTTTCCGCCAAAGCTGCGCTGGCACATAAAAAGCCACCTGTCTCTTTCAGAGCACGGCTTATTTTCCGCCAAAGCTGCGCTGGCACATAAAAAGCCACCAATACACTTTAGGAGTAAGGGGCCTTTCAGCTAGTTTCTCACTCTATTTTCTCAACCATGTGGGGGGGAAAAAAAAAAGAAGACCGAATATCACAGGGCGAATCCTTGGCCAGGGCAACGGACCAGTGAGGAAGATAAGATCGGAAGGCGCGGACATTAGCTCCTACTGAAATTGTCATTTCCCTGGCATGGCACACACCCATCTGTCAACACAATTGGCTGTGTGTGTGTGTGTGTGTGTGTGTGTGTGTGTGTGTGTGTGTGTGTGTGCGTGCGTGCGTCTGAGAATTTTCTCCCACTTTTTGTTGGTTTTTTTTGTTTTTTTTACCAACTACTTACCACCAAGGTCCTTATTTTTCACATTTACTGAGAAACGTTGGTCCACTTGCGTAGATATTCTATGCCCCAGTTTGGCCTGTATGCAAAGATGACCAGATGTCAGACCAGAAGACCAAAAGTTGTTTTTTTTTTTTTTACCATGTAAACGTGTCTGTTACCATATTACAATTACTGGCTAGAGTGGAAACCAAAGCTGTTTATACAAACATCTCCTTATACCACAACAAGTGCCCAAATGTGTACATCCCTTCCTCCTCTTCCCCTACTTCCTGTGGATACCCGACATCAATTACAATAATAATAAGTATATTCCCCACACTTCCGCCTTCTCCCTCAAAGAGCCCGACTCGTCAAAAAACCCTGGCTTTTCGACACGCCAAACCACCAGGTCCGTGGAAATGATTAAGGCTTCGCAGGAGTGGCAAATATAGTTGAGCGAACAAAGGAAACCTGGGTAAATAGTTCTATAGGTATCCTTTTTTTCCCCCCTACGTGCCCGCCGCGCACCCCAGAGACTTCCTGTCCTTCATCGAGGAGGGGAGCGGAACGAGCGGCGGCGACGGGGAGCGGGCAGGCGTGTCAATTCATCTCCGTCACAATGAGTCCCGTTCCCGTTGTCATTCCGGGCACGTTTTCCATTTGTTGGCACCCGAGTCATTTTCGGAGAACTACTTTGCTCGCAGTGCTCCTCTCTCGTCTCTTTTGTTTGCCTGCTCCTTTGAGTCGTATTCACGTTGGAGTTGGATTGTTCACGGGATGGGGGATTTTTTCTTTTTTTTTTTCTTTTTCAAGGTCAGATGAAGGACTGCTATGGGGTTTTTGTTGTTTTTTTTGACCTGGCCTCATATTGACCTTTGAGTCTGTGATCTGTTTATCTTTTATAGTGAAGGCAAAGCCAACATTTGCTTTTGATCGTACAACATGCTTATCAGGAGAGGTGTCTTCCTTGTTCTCAAATTCTTTTTGAAATGTTTCAATTCTTTTTTCTTCTCAATTTTCCACGCGCATCCGGCTTCTCCCTTAGCGCTCGATTAGGGCAATTTCATATCGAGTCAAAACTCGGTCAATAGACAAAGATGAGCTGCTCATATCTTTGGATCTGGTGGGATTAAAGCTTTGAACATAATCTCCGACTATAACACTCCTTACAACTTCGGCTCTTGCCATGAAAAAAATCACGTTTTTTTTTCCAATCCCTTTTATCCTAAAAGTGCAAAATTGAAGAAAAAAAAGCAAAGAAATAGAATAGCTAACTTTTTGAGGAAACATAACTCGCATGCGAACTGTAAAAAAAATAAATAAAAAATACTTTGCCTAACTTGAGAAAATGCTCAGGTCTTCGGTGAGTTTCAAACATTCACATATCATTTCTTTTTTTGTGTGTGTAAGGGTGTTTTCAAGTTAAGCATCTCTTCTACGGATCCCCGCTGTTGATCCTGCGGAGCTCTGTCAAGAGAAATGTTCTGGATGATTATTAGCACCTCTCTGTCTGAGTGTAATCCCCTGGCTTCTGTTTGCTTTCTTTGGCATCTCGCATCACAGAAATGTGTTTAATGGGAAAGCAGGAAAATGGCTCAGGGCTGTTTGACTTGCAGGAGTGGCGGCGGAGAGCCCCGTTTCGGCCCGGTGAATTGTTACAAGCGATTAAATAACGTAAAGTCTCAAGCAAAGTCGGAGAATTATTTACTCAGATTCTTGCTCCACAAACAGCGGGATCGCTTTCTGTTATATGTGCCGTTAACCACAGGCACCATTCCCACAGTTGCTGAGTGACCTTCACAAAAGTAGAGCACACTCCCCCGTACGCTTCCACCTGCGTGGGAAAGTGGACTTTTCGCCGTTGAAAAGAGGCCGAAGTATCCGGAGAGCATCCTTAACCAGCCACATAGTCATAAAAGCCCTCGGCATGTAGAGAAATCAGGTCGGTTAACTCCTTTGAGATCAAATGAAACAAATTACCTTTGCAATTAGTTTAATAGCAAAGTTAGAAATAGGGCGCACGAACACACCGTATACCGGCGTAAATACACATCAGCCTGGGGATTCAGTGTACCTGCCTAAAAGAGCTATATAAACTCATTAGTGCGACTTTGTACCACGTTGTGTTCTACCATTTACAGAAAACTGACACCACTGCGAAGAAGGGACTTTGTTCCTTGACATTATTCCTAAAGACGGCGAAAACCGAACACGCTGTGCTCAAATCCGTGCCAGGCGTGGAGCGATGAACAAATGACTCAATGCCAATGTTCCCAAAAAAAAAAAGAAGCCGTAAGCGCCGCAGTTGTCACGAGTGCGGCTGGGAAGTGCAGCGATCACACAAATGACAGCCAGTCAGAGCTGGAAGGCGACGATCCCACCCCCCCCCACCCCCCGCCGCCTCCCCGGGGGGACGTAACCCGACGGAAATAGGATTAACACGACGCCGTGGCACCGCGGGAAGAGTGTGTAAGTAAGTACAGTGAGTACATTTACGTTGTTTTGTTCCATTTTAAGTTGCAGTACAATCGAATCCAACGTTATGTAGGTTGGACGTGGGGTGGGGGGTATCAGTGTGAGTTAGGTATATAATGAGGTGCCCTATAAATATATATAAAATATTGATAGTATATCATATATATATATATATTTACAGAGAGAGACCGAAAGTGCACTCAGATCAACTGCAGCCCAGCATGAAAACAAATGCAGCCTCTTCATTTGTTTTTTAAGTGACGCTGGCTTGCAAAAATAGTTGCTACCGTGAGTTTTACAAAATGTCGTGTTTTGGCAACGGATTTGAATTCAAGCCCATTCGTTTGTTATCCCTGGACTTCCTGCATAATATTTCGCTGTCGGCGCAACGTTGAACAATATCGCCTCCGCATCAACACGGAGGCCTGTGGTGTATAAACCACAGATGTTTTTTTGGTCTGAATCCTCCTTGGAAAACAAATCAGAAACAGACAATATCTGCCGTCTGTGAGCCACACAACACAACCCATCGCAGCATTAACGTGACACCTGAAAAATGGCAAAGGTTGTAGAGCTGGGGGGTTGGTGGGGGGGATGGGGGTGGGGGAATATATAAAATTGACACCTGAGGTAGATAAGATAACATCCCCCCAAGAAACCAGGCCCATATTTTTTTGTTTATCTAGTGTTTTTTTTTTTTTTTTTTATTATTAAGTATGGTAACTTGCACATAAAAGTTTAAAAGACCAAAAAGTTTGTGTTTTTGTAACCAGGAAGCCAATCGACGTGGAGAGGTAGTTTCCTGAGCATCTTTGTTTTCACACACTCTGCTCAGAGTGTGTCCATAACAGGAAATAAGAGGCACCGAAACAAACACAGCGTCTAATCCACCCCCACATACCCCCCCCCGCCACCCACCCACCCCCCCACACACACACCTGGGATGAGGGTAATTATAAGAAGCAACACATCTGCTCTCTGTTCCTGTGGAGTCCATTACCACGGGATGGCAACTTATCCGACACCTCAGTATAGCTGACGTAACGCAAACGGAAAAAATACATACATTTCCCATTCTTTTGTCAAGCACTTATAATTCATCATTTCCCCTAATAGTATTTTCAAAATCAGAAAAGCAAACGGGAAGGAAGAGCGTTATCGGACGATCATTTTGAAGACAGGGTTTTTTTTTTTTCCAGATCTGAAAAATAATAACTGAGGGGACTTCTGAGGAGCCGCTCACTGCGAAAGGACATGTGTTGCTCAGAAGCACATGTTGCCAGGCAGCCAGAGTCAGTGTGTTAAATCAACCCCCCACCCCCCGCAGTCTCAAGACATCATATAGACTGGGTTGATTCATGGTATGGCATCCAATCAACACCAATCAGCGGCGATTGCTCTGCTGTTTTTTTTTTTTCTTTTTTTACATGTATGTAAGACATTCCTGACATAATTGCTAATGCAACGGCCTGTTAAAGGAAAGATGGAAAAAAAAAGAGCCTAATTTCAGTGTTAAAACATTGTCTATTGTGTGCGTCCATTAAAAGACCTTTACAGCCATTCGGAACCACACACGCGGCATAGACAATGGACTGACGAACACCTACTTTTTCACGCGTGTGTTTTCACGTCAACACAAATCGACCGAAAGACTTTCGCTGTCCACATAATGAAACAGGGATCGTGTTTTCTCCTTCGGGGGGTTTGGGGGGGGGGGGGGGGGCGCAACGCCAGCATGGGGGTCGCAACGCCAGCATTTTTATCTACGGCCGCACGCAACCGTGTTTACCACACCCAAGCTGTGTGGGTTCAACGGCACGAACGAAAGAAAGGATGCAGCAACAGCATTTGTTCCCCCGGTTTCATCTTACCCCTTCATGGGAAAAAAAAATTAAATAAAAACCCCCCCACAGCGTATTCACAGAAACGGATGATAATACTCCCGACATATGCCAACAGCCCCTGTGATCAAAGAAACCGGTGGCGCCAAAAATCCTGTTTTCCTCTCAATTAATAATTCAAACACAAAAGCGCCGTCAGAGCAGCAGATTGTCCCCCGCTGCTTGTGAGATTCTTGTTTATGCCCCAAAAAATGATTTGATGGACTCCCATCGTGTCCGGTTTATCGCATCAAAAGCTCCGCGTGTCCCGCGTGTCCCCGCTGAGATGATGGCGAATGGCGGACGTGAAGGGGCCGATTTGGATTTAAAGGACCGTGATATTAAACGCTTTGAGGGGCGTGTCGGCATGAAATATTCATTTGTCAAATGAATGTTGCACACTGATAATATTCAAAACGGGACTCGGGCATGGGGTAGTACTGTCAGTCAGACACCTGCCCCCTCGCCCCTCGCCCCCTCAACCTGAACCTTGACAGCAGACAGCATTGAAGGGATTTTTTTTTTTTTCCCACACTGTTCAAGGTTCAAGTTGTGGCTATTTCCTGGAGGCAATGCGAAGCGGTGTAAAAAGTAATAATTATAGATGTCACTTATTATTATTATTCACGCACAGGCACTTCATGGGAGAGCAACCTGAAGGAGCCCGTCATCAAGGATTGGTAGGACAAGCTGCGTTGTACACAAGCTGGAATAATGTCTAAAATGATCATCGTGGCACACTTTCAATTAGTCATGCTATTATTATGTCACAAATTGCTTCTTTTAAAAAAAAAATATTATTCAGTATATCTCACACCCGGGACACTTCTAATTCATTCAGCGCACTCCAAGACGGGTAGCTGCTCCTTTAAAATGCGGAGCTATTTGTGACATATTCAGACACTTCTTTGACGTGAGGCATTGCACCAATAACGTGATTAAGCGCATAATTACAACACGGGCGCCAACCTACTCGTGTGTACTCATATATTCCCGTTAATGGTCGGTTACCAAGAATCTGCTCTGAGTGAGAAACGTACGAAAAACCCTTATCTTAGCTGTATTTTCTTTCCAAAAACAAATGTTACATTGGAGCAAACATGAGGTGGGTCAATCAATGATGACTGATTGATTGATTTGATTATTGACCCTGAAAAACAACTTCCATTTTTTATTTTATTTTTTTACCAAAGCATCGTGCCTCGTCACTGATATGTCGCTTATGGCAGCGTCGGTATATACGAAGATACCCGGACAGTGGAAATGGCCGTTGGCACAAAGACCCCGCGGCCTGACGAGTGTCCCGGTGCAGTTGTGTCGCCTACCTCGCGGCCGGTGGTCCACCGGAATGTCGGAGGGGGCCTGCAGCACGGCCGATCTGCGGTACACCACGTGGACCCGGCCCTGGTCCTCCAGCTCCTGAGTGCCTCTCTCCAGCGGCTCGATGAAGTACTCATCGGAGTCGGTGCGGATCATCCCGGCCTGCAACACAACAACCGGGTCAGTGAGTGTGTCGATTGACATCCCTCATACGGCATAAAAAAAGCTGGTTTCTGCACAGGTGGGAGGGGTGGGTGAGCATGGATAATTCTGGTGACTCAACTATTAGACACAGACGCACAAATCCCAAAGTGGTTTACATCCTCGCAAACTACATTACTCCAAACAAAGTTTAAAAGGGCCAACTGTTGAGATCAACAACGTTTCAGAGCAGAAGCCAGTAAAAAAGCAAATTGAACACAAAGGGGAGTAACTGATTGAGCTGTTTCGGGGTCACGGCGGCTCGGTGAGGGCATTCCCCAAATTGGGGCCAACAGCTTGAAAGACATGGGCGGTTTGGATCACCACAGCAGGCTCAGGGGACAATCGATAACCTTCGTGCAGACCTCAAAGCCTGACAGGCCTTCCATGGGAGGAGGAAGTCAGCAGCAAGGCAATAAATAGCTCTGTAGTGTTACCGACAGGAAGTCAAATAAATATACGGAATTTAATTCTAAGACACTGCAGGGACCATAGAATGGTTGGGCGCGCGGTCTCCTTTGTTTTTTTATGTTCTGCCACACCACCCGTGCTCTATTTAACACCAGCAATTACTGTGGAGCTGACCAATTCAGTCGCATGAGGCTGTGGAAATAATCTGTTCTCTTCATCGGTACGCAAACGAATGCAGCGAGAAGGAGCCATTAGTAAATGGCCTGAATAACGAGGAAAATCAAAGCCGCGGCTTTTAATCGCACTCGCGACAACACAATACTGCGGCGCACTCGACAAAGTGGAACAGATGTGATGCGTAACACAAAGACAGATGTGATGTACTTGTGAATTTTTCATTACTCGTGGGAAAACCTATTTGCTGGGAAGGCCAATTTGAATTGAAGTCTTTCCATGCGACATGCCTCCACGTTTGTTGATGTGTTTTGTTTTGTTAACCCCCCCCCCCACCCCACCCCAGTCCCCTGTGACCGCTATGATCAGAGAGCTCCATATCATGAGGGACACATTGGTGGAAAATTGCCTTTGGGATGGCTACCTGCCACCCGCAGATTTCCTGCAATAGCAGGCCGGGCATGTCTGCGGTTAAGTGCGGATATTAAATGGAACACCGTCCGGCCTAACGCAGTGGAGCACACACAGACCGAACCCACAGCCCATCAAACCTAAATGGACGGGCGGAGCAGGTGTCGCGCGCGAGACGGCAGCATCCAAGCTGTGGGGGCTATAGATTGGAAAGCACGCACGCACGCACGCACGCACGCACGCACGCACGCACGCACGCACGCACGCACGCACGCACGCACGCACGCACAGAATATGTTTGATGGAATTCCCTTTTTTGCATCACCATCTTTAAGAGTCGCTTAGGAAAGATTAAATCTTGTCTAGTTTCGTAATCCAAAGAGCGTGTAAAAAGTCATATCAAGGGGTGCAATTTGCAATCACTTCGATCCTGCAGTGGCCAAAAAAATTAAAAATAAAATGGAGAAACCGAAAGAGAGGTCACACTCGCCAGTGCGGAGCGGGCTGTAAATAATATTCTCACCGGTGCACCTGTGCGCACACAGAGCCGCCTCTCTCTGGGCTGCCGGAGGAATTCTTCCGGCTCAAACGCTGCACCCGCACCCGCACCCACACCCCCCCCCTCCCCTCCTCAGGCCTCACTTCGCTCCGGCCTCTTCGCCAACAGTGCGCGACTGTGCACATACGGCGCGACGCAACTGACACACACACACACACTCACCACCAATCTATAGCTCCCACAGCGCCCCATCAGACACCACTTTCAATTGCACCGTCGTTCCAAATTCGAATCTAAGCTCTAGTCTAAGAGTGAGACCACCGTGCCGCCATTCCCTTCGCCATTCACAACACTTTGGTAGAATATTCATGGGTGCAGCAAAATTGCTACGTCAAGCTGCCGAGGAAATGAAATTGAAAAATGCTCAGCACACCCAGGACCTCTTTCCTTTTGCAGCGGCACATGAAAAGTGGGTGTACCGCCACTTTTGCGAGATCATAGAAAGATGAAGCCATTATTTACGACGTCGCCACTGTATTCATCTGCAGCACGGGGGGTCTCACAGGCATAACGTCGTTAAAAACGTGCTGTGATGTTAGCTGCTCGGTTGACCCACAATCTCACACATGCCCAAATGCAAATCGGCAGACAATGTCGAAAAAGTAAACGAAAGATCTCTATGACCCGCCACATGCCGCTGAAATTCATAGAATGGCAAACAAAAGCTATAAAAGCATGTACTGCCATAAAAGGCTCAATTAGGGGAAGTGGGGGGAGCAAGAAAGTCTGAAGCCTCGCTATGCAGCGTGACATCCTGTTCATATTCAAAAGAATTATGCATTCAATAGCTACGACGAATGGTCAAAGGTTAATCTGAATCGGTGCCGGTGAAGGGGAAGACAGACACGGGGATATTTTTTTAAGACATCTTCCTTATCGGAAAGAGGAGTATCCCCTGCAAAGTTGCATGGATATGATATGTTTGAATGGATCAGTGGCTACCACACTATCAATCTTTTTAAAAAGCTAACGATAACAACATTGGTGGGAGGTAACATTTGGAAATGTTGAACAAAAAAAAAAAATATATATCTATATTTTTAGCTCCTAATCCCTTGTACATCTGCAGGCTTGGCCCACAGTCACTGATTTTAAATATGCCAAGTGTCAGGCCCTGCTGCACAGCCTGTCGAAAAATAGAAATAGTGAAATAAAAAAAAAAAGGTGGAGCGAATGAGCGGCCGGTGTTGGCCGAGGCACCCTAAAAAAAATGAACGAGGAAGAAATATTGGGCAAATATTAGGCGTTTCGTTGAATTACTAATTCTTATTAGGGGGCGAATGCTAACAAGCTGTAGTCATGCACGGGTCGGTGGGTTCGTCAATAGCTGCCCCCAAACCGACCCACGATGAGAGTGGATCCACAACACCCACGACACACTAAAATATGCATTAGTTATTAAAAGCATCTAAAAACCAGCACAGACCCCAAAATGACCTCTCCTCTTTCTAGTAGGCTACCTTTCTTTGCTGTATTTTTTAGACTTTTATACTCGAACGTATTACGCAGCATATTGCTCCATAATAACACATTATTGACAGCTGAGTTGACTTTAAACTTTATTAAAACCGCGCAGCCATACAAAGGCAGCAGGACACGCGTATTACTTAATCCGCAGGCTCCGCGTCAGCTCTTTTAATCCCGTGCGTCACGAGCCTTTTTTTTCTTTTTTTTTTTCTCCCGGGATTTTTTTTTTCAGCCATCCTTGAAGTGATGGGAGGTGATGCAACCAAGGGGGTTCGGCAGAACGAGGACATCGGACAATACACCCTCCCCCTCCCCACACCTCCCGCCCTCAAATTGAACCGCCGTTGCTTGGCGTGACACCCATCGCCCCATCCCGTCGGTTCAGCCCGTTCCCATCGAAACCGAGACTAATTCAACAAATGTCCCTGTTACTCACGGATCCCGCGCGTTCATTTTCATAGGCTCCGATGCCAGCACGAACCCTGAAATGTATACTCCTCGCAGGGTCCTGCTTCCGCGAGGGGTCACGTATCGAGAAGAGCGAAGCGCTCCCGACGTGCTACATACACATCAGGAGGCCGGGTTGCGGGACCTAGAGCCCGGTCCGGCGAAGGTGGGATTCCAAACACTGAGAAAATAAAGAGACGGAGGGAGCTGACCCCTTTACGCGGACGAGCCCATCGCAGGCAGAATCCGCTTCACACGCACATGCGTCCCGAGCTAAGACCATGTAAAACGTTTTTCTTTCTCCGGCGTTACATAAAGTGAGAGGCGGAGAAATGTTGAAACTGTGTGCATCAGCTAAAGGTAACCGACACAGGGTATCCCGAGAGTCTACTCGATGGGCTCAACGTTATAGCGTTTTCCGTAAAACCACATCTAAGTAGATCTAAATGTCTCCTGTGGATTCAACTGAAAAGACCACAAAGCCAAATGAATCCACCTTTTGTTCCAAAGAAAAGCCACTTAGCATGGGAATCAGCTTTGTTTCACTTTGCAACAAATGAGTCCGGTCCACCTTCGGGGTACAAAGAGCCAAGTAAGTCCATACTGTTTCCATAGTGTGGCCTATGCTGAATAAACGGACTGGGGAGCCTATTAAATATTAACTCGGCTTTATCAATTTGCACAAAAGGAAGCCAGTGTGCGCCCAACAGCAACGGGCCGGGTTGGGTCTTTCACAAAAGCCCAAGGAGTAATCAGTGTTGCCCGAAGGACGTGCTGAGCTCTCACCCGTTTGAACAAATGGACGCAAGCGGTGGGATTCAGCTCCCCTGAAATTGTTTCTCTCATCGTTCCTTTCAGAGTAGACACTCCATGAGCAGGCATTGCCGTCCCTTCCTTGTGCTGCCTGAATGACACTCGGGCGAGGGAAACTCATTTCACATTATTGCAAACGTTCCCCAATTTCCCAAGATGCGCCGACGGTAGTTATGCATTTGGGGGAAAGTGCATTAAACTAAGAATCATGTACGTACGTGTGTGTGTGTGTGTGTGTGTGTGTGTGTGTGTCTTACAGAGAATAGATCAATACAAATATACGTGCATCTTTACTACACTAGTATAGTGAAAAAAAATTGAAAGTAAAAAGAGTCTCACCTTCTCGTGATACCAGAGATCTCACACTGTTACCCAAAGCCACTGACATTGAGCGTAGCGGGCGGCTGCAATATAGTGCGCCAAAAAACCATTCTGGCCTTGAAAAGGAGTTTGACTTTTATCCCCTGCATTTTATACCAGACAAAAGTTTGGTGATCGAGAACGGGCGCACGCACGCACACACACCAATGTTCCCGGATATGCAAAGAAAAGAAAACGCTGTTCTTTCACGGTGTAACAGGATACGTTTTTCTAAATGACACAAACGTAACAATGGGAACGGTGGCACTCCGTCGCACACTGCGTTGCGCCTCGGCATTCTCCTCAGCAGCATGGGACTGAAGCGTATTGAACAGACACCGTGGCCTCGGGGGCCAAATAACAGCGTGCACCCAACTACAGGAGATCTCATTAGAGCCCTCATTGTGTTACATTTCCACCCTGGTATGGGTGGATGGGAGCAGTAGCAGCGGTCTGTCATTCGGACCTTACCCCCTGTGACACAATTATTAGTGATCAATGGGGTTCGCCTTGGGTCACTGTGACGTCAAGCAGGATAGAGGGGAAGGTTTTCCTACAAAAAGCGAAATGAATAATTACTCTTGGGCAGCCGGGGGGGATGTATTTATGCTTATTTTTGATATTTGTGATAAGAATGTATTCCCCCCCTAATCAGACTGATAGTGCTCTACTTGTCAGATCCAATTTATGGCCACTTAGAGAATAAACATGAATGTAGGCTATTAAACGTTAAATTCCTGGTCAGGGGCCAGGTCAGTACAGTCTTTCTAAATCGTCTGTCCATCGTTACCCGTCTGCAGCGGCTGATACGGCCCAGGGCAAAATAAATAAATGGATAAATGAGGGAATTAGAAAGGATTGTGGAGTCGGTCTTTGCGTAATGCCATTTTCTTGGCCACAAAGGGTCCTCCTTTGAAACAAAAAGTGCTTCAGAGGGCTCCTGGATGAACGTCTGAAGGACATACTTGACTGATTGTTTTTCCCCAAAAGTGGTATTATCTTATTATCCGTCAATAGCAGAACTGTGCAGCGTGACAGACTAACGCCAGCGGTTAGATACAAAATGGCAGCCCAAAGGTAGGGGCCGGCCCTTGCCCTTAATGGGGCCCCCGCCCCAACTCTGCATTGTCTGTTCTATTGATTTTTGGGAGAGAAAAAATGGTGCACCTACCACAAGGCTCACACTTAATTATATGTATTTTTTGGTTGTGGTGTGCAGTTTGTGTTGCGGAACAGAGACATTGATTGAACCAGTAGTCTTAGCTGTGATTATATCCGGGATCATTTTACTAAACCACACGTTTTCTTGTCAGACATTTCAAGCTCTTTCGGGCTCCCTCTAGTGGGGGCCACCCGTACTTTGTTCACTCCCCGCCAAAGGGTTGGCCCTGCTCAAGCAAAGGGACATATCAGCCCATCCTGGTAAAATACCATGAACCTCGTCCACCGGCAACTTTGGCAATTTCAAACTTTAATGTAGAAACCTGGAAACTGGATTTTCTCAGCCGTTTAGCCCTAGGTTATCCTCCATTTAACCGATGCACATGAGCAAAGTATTATCCACCCTTCCCTGACACTTTGGCCTTCTTCGGATAATAGTTTTAAAGTCAGTCAAAGATCAAATCTGCAACAATAACCTTTTCACCCGAATCTGCCCGTGAGCAGATTTCAGCAGCTCGTATCATTAGTCGAAACATTCTAATGCATTCTGGTCCCTCACACAATCACAGAGAACAGCTCTCGGGTCCATTAAATTACTGAACCCAGTCCGCAGACTCATTTCATCCATTGCACTTTATGGACTTCCCATCCTTTTTTAAGGGCTTAGACTCAACATTTGTTCTTTACCACAATCATCATTTGCTGCTGGTTGGCCCAATACTTCCTGGTTCCAGCTTTTCAGGATTGTTTTATTTCACATTAAATTCAAAGCCTTTGGGGATAGTCTTTCCTCTTAGTTGGTCAAAACAAGCACTTTTAAGGATATTACTTTTTTTTCAAATTTTAATGACTAAATGCTTAATTGGATAACGAAAACTAATTATGAGTTGCAGTCCGAGTCTGATCACAAGGATAAATATATTTTCACCCCTTTTGAAAATGCTGTGTGGACTTTATCAGTGTTTTTCAAGGTATTGTCCATGATTCATGAAATCAAACCACAGCTGTGCCTAATGACAGGCCCTGAATAGACGGAGAATTTTTCAGAAAAAGTTCAGAAACCCAAAGAGAATAATGAATTGATTGAATAATAAAAAAAAACAGTCACAATGTGCAGCCATGAGAGAGAATGACACGACAAAGATAAGGTCAAACAATGCCAGAGGGTAAGTAAAAAAAAAAAAAAGACTTTTAATTAAGTCAGTGTTTAAAAAAAAAAGCTGAAAGTCAGCCTATTTCTTCCCCAATTTAATCTGCTGATTATAAACAAGTTCAATCCAAGGTCAGCTGATGGCATGCATATTATTATCCAGCTATCAGACCTGCATGTACAGTAATCACACATTCCATTACTCTTATCACCCAAATCATACTTTTCCTGTGAAAGTGTGTGTATAAGGTAAAATGCCTTGCGGACGATTATCTGGCATTAATCCGAAAATGCGTGTAAAAAAATAAATAAAAATTGAAGCACTTTCACATTACACTTGAAATCCTGATGGATACCGAGCAAACTCGGGGGTTTCCTACGACTCATTATACCTCTCATCCTATATTCCGTGATGTCTAGTATCGGAGGAGACAATGACAGGTGTCTGATAGAGGCTCAGCCAGTTGGTACCTAAGCGCAACCCTCAAAAAAGGGATCAAGAGTCCTGTGTTCCATCGGTTTAATATCCCCAACATCAGCCCCGGCCAAGCAGACAGCACTCGTCTGCCAACGAAAACATATGGGATTCAGCTGAAGGGCTCCAGTTTTTCAAAAAACAGTCTCTTTCAGTCTCGACTTCTTAAGGAGGTCGGGTATGAACGTGCTTTCGTTTAAAAAAAAAAAAAAAAAAAAAAAAAAAAAGTTGAGGTACGGCAACGTTGAAAAAAGGTCTGGATTCAGTCGGGACACTGCCACCTTTCACCCTCTGTGTTGTTCAAAGGTGTGTTTGCTTTCAAAAATGTGAGCAAACCTTCGTCATCATTACCTGCCATTTTCATCCCCAGTCTTTAAGGAACTTTAAGGGGGAAAAAAAATACACACAAGTTCATTTATTATGATTTGAGAAGAAGGCACTGAAAGTCTTCTCAACCTTCGGAGGAAAAACGTATACACTGCGTTTGAGACTGCTTCACTACGACAAACAGAATACTGCACAAAATATACATAAGTATATATATATCTGTATATATATATATATCTGTGTATATAGATATATATATAC
>JAFBJU010000090.1:116850-195057 GCA_016785305.1 Colistium nudipinnis
TATATATATACATATATATGTATATATATAAACAGATATATATATATATCTGTGTGTGTGAAAATAATAAAAGTTAGGCAGGTCTAATAAAAATATTAAAGTTAACAGGTTACAAAGCTGTCGATTAAAAGAGTCTCTATTCAAAGTGCTGAGGGCAGAGAAAGGTGAAATAGTCTGCACTCGGAAAACAATGCGAGAACTTCTTTTCGCCGCGTCTTTTTTGTGCCCGACAAACATTTACCGACGGCTCTGAGGAGTCCACACACTTGCCTTAAAAATAAAAAAAACCTCACACTGGTGAATGGCTCTCAATGTCTTGTCTGAAACGACAACAGAAAATGCGGGCTCCTCTCAAGTTTATACAGGTCACGATTAAAAAATGTTTAGACACATAAATATCCTTAAAAAAAAACACCCCCCCCCCAACACCCAACACACCAAAAAAAACCCCCCCCCCCGCCCCCCCCCGGCAGAAAAAAATAAGCTTGGCTCTGCGTCGGTGCGCCTCCCCTCCTGCACCTCAAACCATATAGCCAAACAGCTCTGGGGTCAAGCCTCTGCAACAAGCCTCGGCTAAGTCAACAAGGCACATTAAGGAACTATTAGTGAATAAAACTCTTGTGCCCCGACTTCAGTTCGCTGCAGAGAGGAACTGGCTCACTTTTCTTTTACCTAATCAAAAAGGATATTTTCTTAGCCCCCCCCCCCCCCCCCCCCCCCTTTCTTAGCCCCCCCCCCCCCCTCCAGATATGTCAGGAGCCGTGCGCGTTCAGAATGCGCTTTTATGTCTCCAAAAGGCCAAAAGTTTAGGGCCACTGAATTTTTGTCACTCTCCATGAATCTGAGCTTTGTGAACGTTTCCTCCAGGAGCGGCTCCGAGGGGGAAGTTTGGCGAGGCAGCGTTGGGCCGCCCCGATTGAACCGACAGTTCAGGACTAGTGGAACATTTGGGTTAAAATGTCCTCTAATGGGCCGGCCTTTGCGCCGATAGGACACGCCACCGATGCATTACCCGTTGGGGGCGCCAGAAATGCAACCCCCGACGTACATGAAGAAGGTGGCCAGGTTTTAAAGAGTAGCCCGGCACGGTTAAAGTTGATATCGGCAATCAGAGTGGATTAAGACAAAAATGCCGCCCTCCTGGTGCAGTGGAGCCACATGGCTTCACTGCACCAGATCACACAGATCTCCGTTTGATCACTCACCGCGCAATCTGTGTGATGACCAAAAAGAAGGGATGTCGTTTTCCACTATCTCATGACCTTGATCAAAACTTGAGATCTGGGACATCGACGGAATAACTGTTGCCAGGACAGATGAGTATTAGCAAAAAAATAAAAAATGACACTATATTTTTTCGACATTATGCAGCTGTGGAACGTGTAAAAAAACTGTAATCAGGCTAATTGCCTTACGCTATTTAACTTCCTGCTTGAAGAAAATACAACCTGCGTCCCTTCCCTATTTTTTCACAGTTTTCTGTGGTCCTCTGTCATACTTTCCCGTGCAGCTTCAGAAACTTTTTGTGTCCTATATTTTTCTATATAATATTGTACAAGTAGACGTTGGGCTGTCAGAGTGAACCTTTAGTCGCAGACTGGCTTGGATATGTTTTGACACCTTGTCACCCCGAAAGGCATGAGAGAAATGTATTCAAATAAATGACAGTTTACAGCGGCAATCTAGAGGTCTGGTTTCGCTTAACAGACGTCGTTCACAAAACGGGAACTTTTAAATAAATAAATACAAATTCTTAACAGAAACTTTTCTACAGTTCAAAAGTTCAAAACCATTGAGCACAATTTAGATTCCTGCTCATCAAACAATACCATCTGGGAAGGAAACTGATTTCCGAAATTCATGATGCAACGGGACCATGGCCTCAAATATAAATGTCAGGGTCACAGAGACCTAATTTCAGTGAGAGAGAGAGAGAGAGAGAGAGAGAGAGAGAGAGTAAAAAAGAGTCCTGCAGCTAATTGTGTGACCTCACAGAGCCCTCATCTCAACGTCAACGTCAGTCTGGAATTATCTGGGGAGACAAAATACACAGACAGAAGAAATCCCCCGGGAGAGCTGTGGGAAGTTCTCCGAGACGCTTTGGCGCAACCTAGTTGCCAAAAGAAAAAAAAAAAAAAAACTCAGGAACCTGTGTGCAAGTGTACTAGCGGGCCAACAAACATGTTCCTTCGAGTAAAAAGTTCAATTCAGATGCAACGTTAGAGGAAGCATCTGCAACCTGAAGGTTAAAACTGCCCCACAACCGTTTTCCCAGATAACTCAGGTTTGTCGTCGTCCTGCCGAGCGTCCCTATCTCGTGCAGACCGCCGCACTGCAATTCGGCAAAGATTAAAACGCCATCTGGAACAATGCGAGTTAAAACCACCAAGGACCACACAGAATATTTTTACACCCCCCCCCCCTCCTTATAACGTTAATTCCATTTCATTGGCAGCTTAGTTACACCATAAGCGAGATGATGTTGTCCCTTGTCTGCAAGCGTCAACACCACGGTGTGTGTAAATACTAGGGCGCTCAATGCGCCTCAGCCAAAACAATAATCCCCCAGAAAGCCCCGCTTCAGTACACCAAGTGAAACCTCCCGTTGATAAGTCCTCTCACAGATGGCTTAGCAACTTGTAATTTATGACAGACTGAGGGAGTTTACTCATCTCAAATCGAGACTCAGAAGGCAGATCATTAATTCCCGCAGTAATCTTTCCCCGCTCACATCCGAACGATAAACAAACCAAGAGATGTATTTGAGTGGTGAAAGAATAAGGTCACGGGGACGTTGGAAGCGTCCCTCCTAGACGCCACGATTTAACGTAGGTAGAAAAAGTCTGCGCACACATGTGCGTACATGAAGAGGGAGGGCCGGAGCTCGGAGTCAAGTATGTGAAAGATACAGGACGCACACCCCCCGACATCTCAAGGTCATTCTGTACTGCCGTCCCTTTAATGAAACCTCCAAAACAGACCAGGTGTGTTTCCAGAATAAATCACTGTCATTACATCCCATAAAAGGGGGTAAAAAAAAAAAAAGCCATGCCACAGAGCCGATATTCCCGCAAAGTTCAAAAAGATGGTCCAGGTTTTAAAGGAGTTGGACAGAAAGAAGAAAGAAAGAAAGACCACCTTTATTAGTCCCACAATGGGGAAATTCCGTTTCCTCACCCTAGACCAGCTTTTCTGTCGACTTTTTCATCCTTACATGTATAAGATGTGGAATAAGGGTAGGGGGTAATAACCTTTATCATTTCATTGATTTTGCATTTAAGAGTGTCAAAGATATCGTCGGGAGTGTTCCGAGTCGGCAACTTTGGGATTTTTGATTTTTGAGGACTTTTCACTTCTCATCCAAAAGGCTTCTCCGGAACGGATCAAGCCTTGAGGATAAGAGGCGATGAAAGGCCAAAGATCTTCAAGAAAACGTTCTCAGGAAAACTCATAATGATACTATGATCTGGGTGACCGAGAACCACGCCATGGCATCCTCTATGGCTTCCACCAGGCGTGCACAAGTGCAGGCCGACGTATACCGCCTAAACTGTCACTTTCTGACGTGACGCTATGAAGTTTCATACGTTTCAGCTTTACCTTCAAAAACGACACAACCGCACAAATCATACTTGAAAACAAATGTTAATCTATTGAAAGGACAGGGTTTGTTGAATAAATCAAATCATTCATGCATTGCATGAACAAAGCCAATAAATGGGCTGCCAGGCTTACAATAAAACCTGCTTTTTGCTATACTGTAATTTTAATGTGCCCCCTACGCTGTGACCCGATATATATTTTTTTTTAAAATTTTTTCTTTCATAACGACATCCCCCTTCTCCGAGGTTGTTCATCTGACATTCATGCAACATGAAGTCTGTCTCCCACGCAGGCCAGCAAAGATCAGACCCCCCCCCCCCCGCCAGCAAAGATCAGCCCCCCCCCCCCCCGAAACACACACACACGCACGCACGCACGCACGCACACACTCACACACTCACACACACATACGCGCCTGCTGCTGCTGCTGCTGCTGCTGCTGCTGCTGCTGAAGAAATATCTGCCTCATAAGCACTCAGCAGCCGGGCTGCCTGCTGCAGTAAAGGCTTCCAGACAGCAGCCTGGCTATAATTAAGAAACAGTAAAACACACACCTAGTGAGGGCCAGGGCTACCACTTGAGATCAAAGACCTCTGGCCCTCAACGACGGGCTTTTTCATCAGCAGCCACGGGTTTGCAGAGTGTTTGATGTGGAGTTATGCAGCCCCTGCATGCTTTCGCATTGAGGCTGCCGATGTGTTCTTGTTGTATCTAAACAACAACACAGTAATGTATTTTCTTAAAAACATAATAAATAAATGTCGTTAGTAGTCCTGATGGTTTGTCATTCAACCCTATTTCCCCATTATGTCTTTTAAATAACTGATATGACCACTCGGAACTTAGGGCAGTCTACTATAACGAGGCACCAGCAGCCGCCTCGAATCGTGCTTTCCACTGGGGAAAGCGAGTGACCTGTGATGGCTCCTGGAGTCTTCAAAGTGACATCCTGCCACAACAGTATTTACAAAGCAAGACTCCCACATCCTGTGTGGCCCCCTCTCGGGCCCGGCTCTCCTCTGAGCTTCAACTATAAACGTCTCGGAGAAGAAAGAGCGAAGCCGTGCTGGTGACAAGCTGCCTCCTCTGGCTCCAATCAAAGGAAATGGCCTAATCATGCACCGACTGTCAGAAGAGCGGCCGGCCTTATCTCCGTTTGTGTGCCAGACACTCCCATTGTAGTAATATATTTTTAGAGACTATGTTTGGGAATACACACAGAGCTCTTCAGCTGTCAACCTTGAGAACAATCAACTAAGTGGGACAATGGTTTGTTTCGAAAAAAAAGTGGAAAAATTGGGACAAGCTTTCTAAAATACACTTTTTAAGGTCAAATGTAAATTAGATTAGAATCAACTTAATTGTCAAAGTAAAGTTAAATTAAAATGCATATTTGCAAAAAAATGTATATATGTATATATATATATATTTATATATATTTATATATATATACATAGAAATATTACATAAACAATATTAAAATGTATGAATTAATCAATAAATGCATATATATCGTTGGACTTGGACATGACAATGACAGTCACACAGCCAAGGTCGTTATCCGTTGGCTGGACCGATGTGTGAGGTCAACACACAATACATTAGCCTGACTCCCTATGCTGTTCATTCAAGATTCCAATTGAAATACTTCGGATTAATGTGCAAATTTCACAAACATTGCTACGCAAATTATATTCTTTTTCATTATTTTGCCTCAGTAGACCGTTAGTTATTAAATTGATAATCCAGCCGTGAATATATATATGAATATATATATAAACATTTATTTCTACGCCTAAACTGCACTCAGAATGATGATAGGAAATAAGTCACAGAAGCTGTGGTTTTATCATCATCATGATCATCGTCATCATCATCATCATCATCATCATCATCATCATCATCATCATCATCATCAAACCATGCCACTAAAGAGTAACAAGCAGAGTTAGTATTATCCTTGTACACCCGTAACCGCTCGACTTACATCAATGACAAAAATAAAAACATCCGAAAAATAATGAAAATCCTGATAAATCGGACGATTACCAAACTAATACAGTTAAGCCTGCAGGGAGCTCAAATGTGTACATCAAATATCCCGGTAAACCCTCGATTAGTTGCATTCACTAAAAGCCCAAAAGATCCTCAGCACTTTGAGTGCTTGTCCAAAAATCCACGTAGATATGGCAAAACACAAGAGATGTATCCACCGGGGAACCCCGCATATCGGCGCAGACTTTGAGAATAATCCGTCCGATAACGGTTTAAATATTTGAGTCTGGATCAGAGAAAACAGACCAAAATAGATAGGAGAGCGCAGTAGCGTCGGGCATGTGGCGATAAATCATCTTGTTGTTGTTCGCCGTCATTTCGTCTTAAACAACTCAGTGGCTGCATTTCTGATAGCGGACATCATGCCTGGGCCCCGGCCCGTGTGTGTTTACATCACCATTGCCAACTTGAGTGGTCAACTACGCAAAAAAAAAAAAAAAAAGAGCCCCAGTGACCGCTTTACTCTGCAAACAGACGATTCCTCGGTTCATTCTGTGTATAATAAATTCAGAAATTCAGCTAAATGACAAAGGCATGAGATGACATTTTTTATTTTTTTATTTTTTTTTATGGCAGCAGCTCTTGTCTTTTAGGAAAACAAACGGGACGCTTTCCAACATTCAGTGCAGACATACCGCACCTGTTTCCTCTTAGGGAATAAAGTACATTTGAGCAATATCTGAGCACAGCTACACACACACTCTACTTGCTCACAGGATGAATTCATGGGTGGGCCCCCTTGGTTTCTTTGTTTAACTCAGCAGAATTCTCTCCAGGATAATACGACGAATTCAACCGCAGCTTTATCTTTTAACGCGTTCACCGCGAATTCTGTGGACCACGTTTGCGTTGCTTTGCGCAAAGGGCAAACCGAGACTTTTCCGTCAACCCAGAGATGTGTTTCTGGCCCAATCTAGAAGATTTAGGCCCAGGTCATTTCCCGATTACTGTTCAAGTGTTTTACGAGGGGTGATGGGGAGGATAGGACTTCAGACTTTTGTGGCGCACAAAGGAGACGGGTGTTTTATGTCGGGGTATCCGCTGGGTTTGTGGAAGCAATGGAGGGCCACTCACCCGTGACAAACTGCTGCACAAAAAAAGCTATTGGCTCTGCCCGTCCGAGGAAGAATATGTCCACGAACAATGTGCTGTAAAGATGCTGTGCGCTGACGTAAGTAAATGCTTAACCTGGGAGTTGCGGACGTCAAAAAATCCCTTGGTTTCACTTGATAAGGTCACGGCACCTTTTTTTTTTTTTTTTTTTTTTTATGGGGGGGGGGGGGGGGGGGGGGGGGGGGGGTTGTGGGCAGCTTTATGGCGGAGGAAGACACTTACCAGTCCGTCGCAGTTGTTAATGGCAACCGAGGCCCCGGGCACGTCAGAGATGTCCCCGATGAAGGTGCAGTCCGTCTTCAGCAGCTCGCGTCGCAGTATTCTCTCCTCCGTCCGGTTGGCGCCCGCGTCGGCCTCGCTGATATTCCCGAATCCGTGAACGCCGTCGTGCCACTCCACCACGGCGCCCGGGGCCACCAGCCGGTTGTTGGGGCGCAGGCGGAGGTGGAACTCCTTCCCGAAGGCGGTGATGTTGAAGAAGAGCTTCTGCTGGGGTCGGGCGGACGGCGGCGCCTCTCTCTTGACGCGTTGCTTGTGCGTGGCCGAGAGCAGGTGCGACAGGTAGTGTCCGTGAGAGTCGGTGCTGAAGGGAGTGACCAGGCCATATTCCTTCAGGCGGCTCTTCAGTTGGTCTGCGGAACGACACAAGGACAAGGAGTTTTTGTTTCAAGGCGGCAGGAAATACACAAAATAACAACACACAATTTTGGGGGGGTTTCTCGCTCCAAAGTGTCTCGTGGTGAGAAGAGAATAAGATGCTGCAGATCCCTACAGGGCTCTTATTTTTTCACTGGATCTGATAAGGGCTACAAGTAATAACTTTTCATTTTTGAATGAAACCTTTTGTTTTGTTTTTTTTGGAATCCATTCGGAGGTCTGGAAATGAGATGTTTTGTGGAGCGTAGAGATGAAACCATAGTTTCGAAAAAATCGTCGACCCAAAGGCCCCTTTTTATTGGCAAATTTGAGGTCAACTCGGATGAGCAAAAGAAAATCGGCGGGCCTTAAAAGGAGATTTCCACCCAAGCTTGGGCTTTAAGAAATGTGAGCTATGGCTTACAAATTCAAAAAGATTTTTGGGGTCGGTTTTGGTTTTCGGAGAAATATGTACCATGAACATCGAAACCATGTAATTATCCTCGTCGGTTTTGACTAGAAGACGTTCAAGCACGTGTCAATGGTGAAACTCAAATTACACGTCTGGTGAAATGACATGCTTTCCAAATCATAGTGTCTATACACTTTGAACATGTAATGTTGAAAAAAAAATTAAATAAACATACATTTCATAGTTAATGGAGAATAAACGGATGTCACTCAACATTCGGCAGTGAGGGACGGAAGCGGCTTGATCCCGCAGAGTTTTCCCAGATTAACACAAACTGGAAATGAGGCGCATCTTTTGTAACTCCCTCCACAACCAGAGGCACGTGCCTGGTTCTGAACGCGCATAAACATCAAAGTCCCCCCTTTTGTTTTTTAAGAGCAAATACCTCACAGTTACATCATGTTAACTTTACTGCTTGTGCAAACACGAAACACGCAGACACACTTGTTAAATATTGCCACCTGAAAGGGTTGCGTTACATGAGCGGAGCTGATGTAATTTGAGATAGAGGATTACACACATACACGCGCACGTGTATGTGCGCGCCCGCCCGCCCGCCCACACACGCACACGCACACACACGCACACGCACACGCACACACACACACACACACACACGCACACACACACACACACACAAAGTTGCTTCCTGTGTGAAGACTGGTGGGACAAGTGTTAAAAGTGATGACAAACACACCTCGAAAAAGAAGCCGGGAATTAGCTCTGTTCATTGGTGAGAATTAGCAAGAGCGAGGTTTAGTCCTCGGGAGACCATGGTGAAATCTAAAAAAAAAAGCCATGTTCGCTACTCAAAGCTGCACGTTTTTTTTTTTTTTTTTTTTTTTTTTTTTTTTTTTTTTTTTTTAATACATAGATATTTTAATTTTATTTCTTTTCTAAATGCCCCTGGATTCAAATCATGCGTCTCCATTTTTTTTTTTTTTTCCCCCTATATCACGCTCAATTATGAATTTAATTGTGCCGCAAACTACACTCCTAGCGGGCACTATTTCCCCATCTGTTTCAGCTACTCCACACAACAAGGATGCGGGGAGGAAATTTGCATTCAGCCAACGCAAACAAACATGGGGAGAAAGAAAGAGATCGTAACACAGAGTTCCACATGGGGAAAGGACTCCGACCAGCCCCCCAAAAAAAGGCACGTAAGCAAAAGAGGGACAGCACTTTTAAGGTTTGGATGCGAACAAGTCAGGCAGAGACCACAAACTTTACTTCAAAGACCTGTCCCCCCCAAAAATGAAGTTAGTGGTGGGGGGGGAAAAAAACGGATGTAATTCAACTCAATTAAGCTTTTTTGAAGATGGTTTAACAGTTTATGTTCCCTCTCTTCGTATTGTTTCGAGGATTTTTACATTCAAAAGTTTTTGAAGGGCTACAGGGCCTTCACATTCTTTGGTGGCCCACTCATTCATAAAGATCCAGACTAGCCCTATTGAAGATAATCGAAGGTTGTTTTTTTTTTGAATTGCTGAACACACCTTATCCTTTTCTGAAACCTCACATATTAAGGAACATTTTTGAAAGACATTAAAAGCCTTGGCGGGAAGCATCCCACTTCGAATCGAGGGGAAGCGTGATATTAATTGACCTACGCCGCGAATGTTCAACCATTGATTGGGATTCATTTGTTTTGTTTAAAGTGAAAAGAAGGAGAACCAAAAAAAAAAAGCTTTCTTTTCAAGGTCTCTGTGGCAATATGTTTACAAAGACACATTTAAACTGTGGCACTGTGACAATTCTCAAAAGGACCACAACCGCCCACAATTTTGACGGAAAAATAAATGACACATAGTGAATAGCAGGCCCAGGCAGCACTTACAGTCTTTCTTTAAGATTACCATAAAAACTGTCCAGTCCCAGTGGCACACATCCACTGTCACGAAAAAACAATACATACTATCCCTGCACCAGTCATTTTCTTAGTCTATTGAAAAGATCGCGGATTTGTCGAGAATAAACAAAATACCTTCTAAAACATATTGGGAACCAGTATCATGGTGTTTTCAGTTAAGATAGCAGTCATAATGTAGTATCAACACATTTGTCCACACCCCTAATTCGTCCTGTAATCCAGGCACACGCCAAGGAAAGTGTTACCTTTGGGCACAAGTAGCGCCACCATGTGGTCATTTATCAGGCTCTTTAACCCAGGATTCTTGAAGTACTTGGTGGAGATGCAAAACCTTCCCTGGGATTTTTGGCTCAGAGTCAAATCTGAAAGTATAGACCCCGCCCCCTTATTTGCTGAAAAAGATTCCGTTGTGATTTAATGCTGTGCTCCGCTGAACTTTTAGGCATTCATTCCAACAAATTGTGACCTAAGTGATAGTCAAATAACTTTGCGCCACGGGGGGGCCACGGAACAACAGGCGACAACGCGACAAACATATTGTCTGAGGGATCCAAACGTGTCAACAAAAGCAGCCCTGTACTGGGACAGAAGTCCAGAGGGAATCATCTCGCATTAAAGTTGAAAAAAGAAACATCTTGCGCTGTCAGCTGTTACAACACCGGATCTTCCTCTGGGCGAGAAGCAGCATAAAAACCATGAAGAAGTTGAGAGAGTTTTCATAACAGCTCTTTCACTTTACAAACTGTCATAGCAAAACAGGGAACAAAAAGCTTAATCCTAAAATCCTTATCTAAACTCTGTCACAATAAGACTTCTGCTGTTATAAACAATAGGTTTTCCCCAATAAACAGAAGACTCTGTACATGATTCATACACTACAGACCACGTGGGTACTAATGAACCTAAGAGCATGTAGTAAGTATGTTAAAAGTGGTGAATGAATCCTGTTGCCTTCATCCATTTTCAAAAACCCTGTGCGGGGTCATCTGGTTGAATCAGACTCCGGCTCTTGAGCTCACCTCGGTTCGATTCATTTGGGACTCTCCTCTCTTCGTCAATGATCCCACTCCGGTCACAATCCGACTCTGGATCAGTTTGTGTGAGGCGGGAACCAAATCCGACCTCAATCTGACCTTACTTCAACGTGAAATCTGAAGGTGGACGCTACATCCACTTTCAAAACTTGCCATTTGGACATGTTGGCTCTACTTTGAGACTTTGGACGGATACACAGAGGTGAAACCACTCTCAATTATGACAATATAGCTGCTTTTAAGGCTGATAATGGCAACCCTGGGCCAAACGGCGGGGCAAACGACAACTACGAACGATGACCACGCCACCGGAGCGCACAACTCCTGTTCTCCTGTGTGAGGGCCACTGAGGTGTTGAGAAAAGATAACAGCGAGTGTAAAAGGATCCTACTCGGACACTGCTGCAGCTCACGGGTTTCTTAACTGCAGAATGGAGAACAGATGTGCGGGATTTAGAAGTGGGATTCCCTTTCCTGTATAACAAAGCCCCTTGAAGCAGTTTTGCTCCCGTAATATTTGACCGAGAGAGAGTGTGTGTGTGTGTGTGCGTGCCTGTGTGTGTGTGTGTGTAGGGGTGGATGGAGGGTGGTGGGTGGAGAGGAGGGGAGGGCTGTATGACACAGTTCCTCTCACACACACAAACTCTCTCTCTTTCTCACACACACACTCTTTCTCTCTCTCTCATGCCTGCATGCATACACACACACACACACACACTCTCCCCTCCCACTTTAATCTCAGAGCAACCAACTTAAGTTTCCAGGAGGAGGAGGAAGAAAAAGTCAACTTTCTCATGACTTGTGAGATGAAATATCGTGCACGAAGCAAGGTGGACAAGAAACACACACGCACGCACGCACACACACACGCGCGCGCGGACTCACCCTCACGTTCAGCTTCGCCAGCCTGTAAGAGAAGAAGAAAGAGGCTCGTTAAACGAGGAGGAAATCATGAGGTGTGTAGCAGCGGCAGCGACACTACCCGCCCTGCAGCCCGACACTGCGCCTGAGCTGCTTGTAAAACTTTCACAAAAATGCCTTTATTTCGCACTCGTCTTATGTAACGGGCTCAACGCACACTGTGTGCCGCAGTGTCAACACGGAGTTCACAGAGGAGGCAGTGTGCACGTTTAATCCGCCACATGTCAAACGGGAGCTTTCGGTTCACTTTATCGACTTACTGCCGGGTTGTTGGGATATATATACGTGTGTGTGTCTCTGTGTGTAAATATATAGAAATAGAGAGAGAGAGAGAGGGATACGTTGTCGGTTTTGCGTGTAAAATGAGTAAAATGACTCGGACACTTACCTTGTCAGCTGAAGTCAACACAAATCCTACAAGTAGTAAGGCTAGTGACAGGACAGCCATCACGAGTCTGAGGCAAAAAAACGAAAAAAAAAAAAAACTTTATCCCAAAGTCAAATTAAAGAAAAGACAAAAAAAAAATTCTCGGCGCGCAAGCGCCACCCGGCTCATTGAAAAACTTATCAAAGTGGATGGGGCAGGCAGTGCCACCGTATTGGTTCTAAAAAAGAAAAAAAGCTAAACAAGGTAAAGTTAAAAGTTTCATTAAAACAACAGTGAGGCGAGTAACGACACTTTGTCAGTCATTGATTTTTTTTGTTGTTGTTTTGTTTTGTTTTCTAGAGTTTCGGTGGAGTTAGCACATCCCCTCCGCCTCTGGCTGGACAGAGCTGCAGTGTGAAGCTCGCGCAACCTGGCACGGGGCTCCCCTGTCTAATAAAGGGCAAGGCCAGCCCTGCGTGACGTCAGCATGCCCCAACACACGCTGGGGCACAGGGAGGAGGAGGAGGGGGAGGATCCCAAACTCCCTCACCTCACCCCGGGACGGGAAGGGACAGGGCAGGGTGAGAGGGGTGTGTGTGTGGGTGTGTGTGTGTGTGTGGGTGTGTGTATGTTTGTAGGTGTGTGTGTGTGTGTGTGTGTGTGTGTGCCCGCAATACCACGTATTCTTATCTCTGGAGCTCATTAAAAAAACGACTCCACCTGGACAGACATGGAGGGAGCCGAGAAGGACCCCCACCCCCCCATAACCTCATCCCAGGACAGGGGGAGATGGACAGGAAATATACAAAGACATGATGGGACAGATGAGAGTTGTACTCCATAAAATATTTGTTAAAAATACCCTTCCGCTGTGATATTGTAGCCATAATCATTTGTAATATCACATTACTCGTACAGAGTAGGATGAAGCGATTCATTTGTGGATCACAAGCACCTTACATTTCATATCCGATACTAGTTGTGAAAGTTTTTTTTTCTTTTTGAAATAAAAACTTTAGATATCTGGCAATCACCTGTGAAGGCATCATGTCAGTTCATCATGCGATATTTAATGTCCAAAGAAATATTCATATTTGCGAAATTGTAAACTTTCCCCACACATGATAAATGCAAAATATATAACACACGTCAACATATTTTTTTAAAAGGGAAGTGAATCAAAAGTCTGGAATCAGATTAGTTGCTGCTGGTTATTGCCTCATTGTGAATAATATCCTTTCATTATCAAAATAAAAGAAATGAAACCTAATGAAAAACAGAAATGTAGGCACCCCAATAAGCTCCACTCTCACTTTAGTCTCTCAAAAATATTTGAAAACAGAGGATTCAAACATAATGTACTTTTACACACCAATTCAATCACAATTGCACTGATGAGTAATACTGCAAAAAGCCAACCCAATTTAAAGCTCAAATAGTATATTTCTCTCTCAGGCTACCTTGGAGTAGTTCAGTCAAATAATGAAAGAGGAAGCGTCTATGAGAGCAGTTCCTCTCACAGCTGACTGAAATTCTCCAGAGGGCGCGAGCTGCATGTGATATCAGGTCAGGGGGTGTAACAGTCATTTGCAATAATGAGGCACTGTACTCTCATCATCCTTTACCCCATTACTGACAGCGTATCCTGTGGTTCTTTCCCTTCTCTGACTCTTTCTTCTTCAGTGCCACGGCACTCTCTCAGATTTGAGAAGGGACCAGTGGTCAAGGGAATAAAAATTAAGAACAACTCGGCACGAACATCTAGGGACGCCTCCAGCCGTGGCGGCCGACACATCTATAAAGTCTCGGAGGATTACATTCGGATTACATGCCGCCCTACCAAGCAGGGAAATGGCCTGGGCCCATACTTTCTGAATAGCAATGATATTCATAAATATTGATGGCCTCACCAGGTCAGGACGTGACACCCCCCAAACTGAACTTCAGATGGAAGTGACGAAGGATTGTCTTTTTTTTTCTTTTTTCTGATAGGACTAAAATAACCTTTTCTTTTCTTTTTTTTTTTTTTAAAGATCACAGTCAGTAAAATGAAGTTGTAAAATGCTTCCCAGCATACAAAAATCAAAGCAAATATATCTCAGACACAGGAGGTTGGGACGTCATTCCGAGTCGATTGGGGAATTGACGGATCGCAGTCTCAGCTGTCTATCACGGCGTTTCATATAGACAGAGCTGGCGCAGCGGGGTCAGACAATGACAGGCGCACCGAGCCACAGAGGAATAGTGACTGATCATCGCATCGGTCTATGGGCTGTCCTGTACACGGGGTCGCCACGTGGGAAGTCTGGATAAATAAAATTGGAGAAAAAAAAAAAAAAAAAAAGCTCCTCTGGGGATTTTATAATGAATGGATCCAGAGTCGAAAGGCCAGATCAAAGTTGTCTCGGAGAAAGTTCTGCTCTGTTCTTGAACAATTCAACATTCAATAACGCTGGAGAGCAAATCAGTAACTGGGGGAGTCATGGTCTCTATTCGTTTACATTTTCTCTCTTTCTTGCAGAATAGCACAATTAAAATAAAAAAACAAACCCCACTAGCCTCGTTGAATTTAAACGTATGACTGCAGGGACAGAGTGTGGTGTAGACCTATTGTCTGTGACAATTGCCATGGTAAGCCTCCTGTTATGACAACTTGAATTCAATACCAGTCTCCATTATGTTTTCATTATTATAAAAAATGAGACAGCTGTGACTCAGCTTAACAAAAAAAAATAAAAATTATAATGGGTCTCCGAAGAGCTTTGGAACTCTAACAGTACATTCTGGGAAGCCTGAGTGTCACAAGTTGGGTGAATCCTCAGCAGAACATTAATTCAACTTACCATTTCAAGTTCAAAAGATCAAAGCTAAGAGAGTAATATCACGTTTATGAGCTCTGAAGTGGTTCATTATTTCTACAAATTTGACACGCGAATGGACTCGCAGTTGTGTTGAAAAGTGAATTGCTCTGTGTTTAAAAAAGCGTCTCAGGTTTCTGTCTTAAGCCACAAAGTAACTATGAGCGGTCCCCGGTACCTCTGAGGTGTGCATGTTCCAAATATGTGGCCATGGCCTCTGTGCGGCCTAAATGTGGCCTTTTGCCCCTTCAAATTAAGCCAATGCCCCCGAGGCCACTGTGGCCTGGCCTGCACCGCCGAGCTAATTGAACCCATTTCTGCATTTGCCTCTTTCCGGTTCACAGTTATTGACACGGTGGCACTTTTGGACAACATCGAGCGGGCGGGTTGGATGTCCGGCCTTTTTAGGACACACCAGCAAACCAGGAGTTTCACAAAGATAGGATCGGAAACTAGCAGCAGAGCCTTGATCAAATTCCTCCAGATATGCCAGTTCAATTGACCAAGAGTATGCGGACCGAGCTGAGGCAACAAAGTTCCTCCAACAAGAAAAGAAGAAGAATTTATGATGAATTGCTTTGTAAAATAAACAGAATAATTTCAACGTATTTCCCTAATTGCTGTACTATGTATGTATGGAAAATGAAATCATACATATATGGGCCGCCATCATTTCAGTTCATTTGATCTTTGTGTCTTCAAACTTCTGACAGCAAATTGACCTTGCCCTTAAAATAAGGACACTCCGGGCCTGCCAAGCTTGTTCATGGTGTTTTTGGCCTTCGGCCTCTGTTGGCTTGCTTGTGCTGATGCTCAGTTCTGAAGATAAACTTTTTCACTGGCTATCAATAATTCTGTGGCATTGATCCAGCATGTCGAGGCAGTTTTAATACCTTCTGGACAGAGGCTGCCGTATGACCTGCTCTCCATAGAAACCTCTTTGATTTGTGAACACTGAAAGGCAGATTTCGTTGTAATCCTCTGACTTTGGTGTCTTTGAACAAAGGCTTGATTTTTTTTTTATCCCCGAAGCTTTGGGACCTTGCTCCGAGGCACAAGCATAAATTATGAAAAGATAAAAGGGGATCAAACTAGTCTCACATCAGTTCTGGAGAAAGATGATGATGATGGGCGCACTTTTTTTATTCATGTATGGTTCATTTTACCCTAAAATAAGACAATGGCAGAAAAGGAACATTTATCTTCCAACTATCCATTTCTTTCCTTAGAGTTTCCTATTTATTATTATTATTATTATTATTATTATTATTATTATTATTATTATTAAAGTGTATTTCCCTGTTTTAATTAAATTCTTTTTAAGATCAACACAAAGCCCGAAAACAGGGAGTCTCTTCCAAAATTGTGAAATGACAACAATAACACAATAGGACACCAGCTCCGCATGCAGTTATGTGCACCTGTTTACACACAATTTAATGTTGCCGCCCACAGGACAACACACTTTACCTTTCGAAAACACAACCGGTAATGGATGACAAATAATTGAAAACTCACCAAAAACGGAACTGCCTCCCAGTCAGCATCGAGGGCTGGACGGTGAGCTCGTATGGATCACATATCACCACATCTGTAAGTGACATAAGAAATGGATCAGAGTCTGTGCAACACAGAGCAATCATGCAGCTAAATTACCCATCACGATGACACGTGCGAGCACTTTGGGTCACCCATCTGCACCAGTGACATGATTTCAAAATGCACCAAAACAAAACAAAAAAGGCCTGTTCTTAGTTTTGAACAAATGGTTTCCGCAGAAAATCTCTGAAATGAATTGTGATGACACTCGTTCTGGATTTTAAGCTACGTTTCTACTTCTGTGTTTGTTTATATTTTTAGTTTTGGTGACATGTTTTTTTGTCCTTCATAATGCCTGAGCTGGAATCATGGTCTTTGCGGGGGGGGCTGGTAAGTATGTCTAACCCATGCCTCTGAAAGGCCTGCCAAGCACACAAATGCCCTTCTACTTTTTACTGCCTCAATCAGTCAGACTGAGAGACCTAACTCCCGGAAGATCTGTCTTTACTTGTCACTCAAAGCAAAAACGTTCCATTCCCAAGTCGTGACCTTGTAAAACGTCTGAAGTATAACATCTTGCCAGGTCGACGCAGTTTGAATATTTAATCACTGGGCCTCCAAAATGTCATTTAAACGACTTGTCCTTTTAATGGTGAGTACTTAGCAGTAATCAAGCCTTGCACTTTGACAATCAATTTACTGATGGGGGACTAAAAGACTGGAGGACGTATTTTCGGCTCGCTCCAAGACACTCAATTAAATCTAGGGAAAAACATTTCAATGAGCATTTTTAACTATAACTTATTTTTCTCTGATACACATTTCTGGCCTATTTGGCATATTTAAACATACCCTGGATGATATAAATTATTAATATTAAAACACCTCGAATAATACTAAGAATAACAATGACTATCATAAACATCTGACCCACATTCCCTGTTCACCGTAAACAAACCAAAAGAAGAAAAAGAAAAAAAAAAAAAAAGAGAAATTTACGAGGTTGGCGTTTACAGTGAGAAGTGAGAAGGAAGCGATCACACATGGCGGACACGTGGACCTATGATCATTATGCAGCCAAGATGGAGAAAGTGTGGCAAACCCCTTCCCCTTGTTTGCTCGTGTTTGTGCCCATAGCGGTGTCTGCTGATAAGGAAACCGGATTCATTTGCACATCTGCACGCCTCATGGCCTCACAGCCGTGGGAGAGGAGGAACAGACAGGCAGGCTAGGCAGCGAAAGGTGAGGAGAAAACTATGTGTCAGGGCCTGGAGGGGAGGGAGGGAGGGAGGGAGGGAGGGGGGGGAGGGGGAGAGAGAGAGAGAGAGGAGACTAAGAATTAGGTGATGCAGGGGGGAAATAAAAAGAAAAGGACGACTTCTTTTTTGTGAGGCGTCAGGGTTTCCTGGTTTCTTAGTTTATCAACATCCTGATCATCCCTGACCTTCCGCATCGACACACACAGACCCTCAGACCCTGCCACATCTGGTCCTCTTCTTCCTCTTCCTCCTCCTCCTCCTCCTCCTCCTCCTCCTCCTCCTCCTCGCAACCACAGAGCCAGGCCGAGAAGCCCATGTTACAATTGGCAGCGAATCCCCATGCGGCAAATTGAAAACAGGCCAGAGCGCCAAAAGTGGATTTCGGTACACGATAGTGTGATAAAAATATTATTTCTTTCCCTCAAGTGGTTATCGGTAAAGATTCTATCGTTCCGTTTTCCTGTCGGTCTTTGGGAGGGCATTTCTGGAGGTCATGGCTTTAGATAAACTTTAGATGTATTCTGCTCACACAGGTGCAGCCACATCTCTGCCATTCCTCTGAGTGGGGCGCACAAAGCATACTCTTTTACTCAAATCATTATTTTAAAAAGTTGGCTAAAAGTAAAGTAAAATGGAAAAGGTACTAATACTTTTGGCTATGCAAACAACTTGCTGAGTAATATGCTACGGATATTTAAATATAGAAGGACTCCTAATAGAGGGGTATTTTTACTTTTTCTTTTGACATAATGATGTTATTATTACATGACTGGCTCTTTCCCTCAAGAATTGGAATACTTATTCCAACAGCACTTAGTTAAATGAGGCCACAAAACAAATCTTTTTATCTGAAGACAATAAGTCCTCCGAGTTTCCGGATTCGCGTCTTGCCAGATATTCACAAAAAAGCAACTAAGAAAAACCAAAAAAAAAAAAAAGATTCGTGGTGAGAGGCAGTTGTTGAACCAAAGCGCCACAATTACAGCCTGCGCAAGCCTCAGGTTTAGGCCACTGGGGGCTCAGTCAGAGATAATGAACACACAGCACATACGCAGGATTTGGCCTTATATAATTTTCGCCAAGTGAAAACAATCCCCAAGAGAGGACGGAGCCACCAGCGGGTGCAGACAGAAGGGGGACAGGACTAACCTAATTACAGGACATAGGTATGCGCTTTGAAAGTCGCTGTCCCTAAAACAACAACCATCGCCGCATTGGAACAAAGCTGACCCCCACTTGCATTATAAAAGGGGGCAAGCCCAGCCATTTCGGAGAAGGCATCTGGATTGTTTTCTTTTCTCCCTTTCACGCTTTGTCCCGAGACACAAAAACGCCCCGACACAATGACTTCTGACGTCTAACAGCGAAGTTATTCCAGAGACACAATGTCCATCTAGGTGGCGCGCCTTGCCGATGCCCCCGCGGGGTCAGCGCTGGTTTTTGTCCCGCGGTGACACCACAGCGAGAGGGAAGGTAGGGCAATAAAAACGACTCGGCGCTAAAGGACACATTCCAGCAGAGGGGAAGGGGATTTGACATCATTTAAAACATTGGTTGTCATATTCTGAATGGGAGAGACCCCCCCCCCCACCACCACCACCACCTTCCCTCCCCCTAAGTGGAAGCAATTTATTTTCCTTGCCGTTCGGTTTTGTGCGGCGCTGACGTCAGCGAAAGCACATCTACACAGGCAATAAACAATGACATCGAACTGGGGCACAACGTTAGCCCCTGGCGCGCTGCAACACGCATAGGAATGAGGGGGAAGTAATTATGAAATAAAATCTGCAAAGATCGAGCAATTTATTTTCGTGTCAACTGCGGTCAACAGCCTGAAACGTTGAAAGTGTACAAATGCAGGGTTGGGTGATATTTGCACAATTGATTCTGCACAGACTTCAACGCTTACTCTCGGATATGATCTTTTTTTTTTTAAACCACAGGAGAAATACGGGAAAGATGATCAAGATTTGAAACGTGTTTGAGGACCCCATATCAGAAAGCAATCTCTCGAAGGTCGCTGCGAAGTCTTGGGTGATGCGCGCTCCCGTGAAACCACACACAGTCTGATTTTTGTTGTGCGTAATTGAATCGCGAGGGGGCAATCACTAATGGAGCTGAATTTCTTTCTTTTCTTTTCTTTTCTTTTTAATATGTCCTGTCATCGAATAAAAGGCACCCGCTCCGCCGGGGGAGGACAGGAAAATCGTGATTAAATAGGTGGATAATGGCACATATTCAGGCATTCTCTCCTGGAGGGTAATCACAGTGTCGCACCTGCTTGTGTGGGAGGACTTGTTGCCTTCTTGAACCCGCACTTCGGATGGCGCCTTCATACAGTGAACACTTCCTCCCTCTCAGGACCCCCGGCGGCTAGGTTAAATAAATGTTGTGTGGGGAAAAAAAGAAACCCCGTGGCCGCGGGGTCACCCCAACTAAACAGGTGAGCCGTTCATTATTTTATTCAACAGCTGCCAGGATCTAGTACAAACATTCATCCCGTTGAATGTGTATTTCCTCCCTTTTATCGCAGCCTAGTTTATGCAGATAGATACTGGCAGTTGCTGTGTGATTTCAACGAAAAGTAACTTGAAGAAGTAAAAGATTTTTTGGGGCTTTTAACATTTTGATGAAATCTAAACACCATCTGTTAAAAAAAAAAGGGGGGGATTATGGGATAGGATGGACAGCTGCTAAATAGGCGTTTTGGGACATTTGGTGAGATTATTTTCTCCGTTTTAACTGTAGGGTGTCCGAAATGGAAATGCCTTCGGGTAGTTAAAGTATCTGGTGGTGTTAATGTGTGAGCGAGATTGACAGGTGGATCGGAGTGGTGGATCAACTGTAGAGCAGATGTTGCGCCAGAGCATGGGGCGGGTGGGTTCAAATTAACAGTGGAGATACGTTCACGCCCTCATCAGCTCTGGGTAGTGACGGGAAGAATGAGATTGATGACAACACCGACTTTATGAGCTCCCTCCGTATGTTAGGCCGGGCTCTGCCTTGAAGATGAGGTTTTGGAAATCCAGATGGAGCACGGCGTCAAACCTCTGCTCCTTTGCATCCAAAGTAGCCAGTTAAGGTCGTGGGGGCCTCTGATTCAAATGCCCCCCGGGTACTTTACACCGGAAGATTTCCAGGCATATCTAAGAGGGAGGAGACTCCGAGGCAGACCTAAAATAAAAAAAAGTCACCAGAGAAAATCCACCCACAGGAGCTGGAAACCGGAATATCTATTTTTTAAATATTTTTAGTTCCAACTTGCTTCTTAGAGTAGAGGGAAGTGTATGGACGGCGGAAGGAAATCACACGAATTGAACAATGCACACAAACTAGAGCAAAGGAAACTGAAAATATAATGAAATACATCAACACTATAGACGTTAGAAATGTTAAACATGAACTAAGAAGAATAAAACACACTTATATCCAAACGATGGATTTACCAATCAATCATTAAGGATAACAAAAAAAAAATCAACCCCCAAAAGACCAAAGCGGCGACTGAACGCCAAAGATAGAAAATGCACAAAATAAAGAATAAGTTCCAAAAATGCAAACGATGAATGTTGTTCAAGACCTTCCCCATAATCAAATGAAATCAAACGCTAAGGCATCTGTGCGGAAAAAGCTTGATCATTTTTTAGATGTAATTAATGTATTCATGTAATGTAACAGTAATGTAATATTTGTGGATCACTTTTGTCTGTACTTCTAGCGAGTAAACCTCCAATAATAGGTATAAGCCAGTTTTCCAATGAGCCCAAACACTTTTTTTTCTGTCACCTATAATCTCCATTTTCATAAAAAAAAAAAACATTTTTTTTTAACATACCGGAAATTTTGTCTAGACATTATGTCAGAGTGATTTTTTTTTCCTATCATGAAGGAACGAATGAATTTCTCAGCAAATGAGAACGCAACCACTGGAGTCCTCCATTCCTTCATTCCCAACATCTCTGTGCCGTCTCTAAGGCAACGGAAGCAACAGATCCTCTGACAGTCTGCGGATGTCAACATCCCACAGCAGCAGGGGATTTGATGGAAACCCCCCCCCCCCCGGCCGGGGTCCCCCCCGGGCAGTGGTAGCAGCCCCCAAAAGGACTCACTGACAAGGAACATCCTCACATCTTACTGAATCAAACTGAGAGACAGTGTTAGCCGATTTCTCTGCACCCACTACTACACAACACTGGAAGAAGAAAAAAAAGCTTATTGATTACCTTGAGGCTGCATGAGGCGACTTTGCTGTGTGTGTGTTTGTGTGTGTGCGCGTGGGGAGGGGGGTGTTTTCTCTGAGGATATTGTTTGTTAATCAAATAGAGGCCAGAATGACGTCAAAGTGCCTTCAAAGACAGACTTGGGGAAGTGAAGTGATGCCAGTGGGGGGCCAGCCAATATAACTATAGGGTCCCCAGGTCTGCAAGCCATTGGTAACAAGGTGTCCCCGTATGTGAGATGCATCGCTTCCTTCGCCATACTTTAATATTATAGAATATTATTTCTAATTTGGCCCAGGTTGAACGTATTGTTTGATGTTAAAAAAAATTGCATTAAGTAGGATAGAAATCTGGATAAAAATCCAACGACCAGGTAATGTTATTATTCTCCGTGGTGGGCAGAACTTTGTGCGTCCTGAAGACATGACACACTGAAATCACCACAGTCTAGTTCCACACCAACAAGGTGGACGTCAACAGCACAATTTGAAGTCTGCCTCTTGACTACAAATGCATCTCTGTCCCCCTGGTAGGGATTTCTGTTCTGAAGCAAGCCACAGAAAAAAGCAGATTTAATGGAAAATAAAAAGAAAATAGATGAAGATGCTTTCCTGCCTTTCTTATGTACGATTTGGATGGGATGGTACCTGATAAAGAGCAGGCTTTCAGGCTGTCAAACATCGTTCTGAGGCGATTACTAACTGCAAGCGGAGCAGAAGTCGTGAAGTCAATGTGGCACAGTGTGATGGGGCAAACTGACACTGACGGTGCATGCATACACAGAGCGCACGTTTGTGCGTCCGATATATAAGCAGAAGAAGCAGCACCACGGTGGACTCCTACTTCGCGCTAATGAATCATATTTTAGTTCCGTGTTCATTTCTATGATTAACTATAATCGGTTGCATGTAAACCTTTTTGATGTGCATGTGGACATAATAATAATAATACAAAAAACACGGACTACAAAAAAAAAAAAACGAAAAACTAAAATATTGACTTTAATTTCCAGACCATGACTCAGTGGTACACACGCCACCAAAGTGCTCGAGTGGCCTAAACTTCGCGAAGGACTGAAGTCAGGTGTCACAGTCCGGCTAACCGGACGCCAATTAACCCTCAATCCTGCATTCGGCCTCTGAACACAGTCCAGCCAGTGACTATGTATTTGCCGTTAAAACGTAAGTGAGTTCACATTTTTTTGTTTACCGTGTTGGTGGAGCAACAGCGCTGCCATCAATTATAATCCCAAGCTGGCCGCTGTTTGCCTGCTAAACTAAAGGTGCAGTTCCTGGACAGTGTACGACAACAGATGCTGGACACTAGGTGATGAAGGAAAGATGAAGAATGTATTGAATTGAAATAATTTAAGGGTATTTTATTATTTGTTGCGTCTCTGAGTAGTAGAAGCCAAGCCATAGTCAGGGGAGTGAAGACTGGACTTGGACTCTCAGTTTCAGTTTCACTCCATGTCTTCCAAGTGTGAAAAGTGAATTAACTACGCATAAAATGATAGAGGAGGTGCTTGTGGGAGCTTACGGTGGGGGTCCTCTGCCCCCTAATGGTCAATATTCAATGAATGATACCCTAAGCAGGCCTTTGAGAGATGTGTCGCCACTTCCAACATATAGGCGCTGCATGCATGGGGAACGAGGTGCTGCTCAAAACAGACGCATAATCGCAAGTACAAGAAGCGCGGGTAAAACTTCAAAAAAAGCAGCTGCAAGTTGAACTAAAAGGTGCCGCTGCGTGTACACGTGCAATGAAGTTATAACTGCAAAATGCCACACATTTGCTTTTCACCAGTGCATCTGCGTGCCTGTATGCACCATCCAGCAGAGAGTCAAGAGTTCGGATGGCCAGAGGAAATAAACAAAGCCTTAATGATCTCGCAACGATACCCTGGAGCCAGAGAGGGGCAAGGAGAGCAAAGAGGTGGCGGGAGGGGTCGGCCATGGCCACGGTGGCCTCCCTGACACGCCTGTCAAGAGTATAAATCAGCTGCGGGTGGGGAAAGGGGGGGGGGGGGGACTGTGATCTCTTGGGGGGGGGGGGGGGGGGGGGGACTGTGATCTCTTCTGTCACTCTCACCTTCCTCCTGCATGGACCTCTGATGCAGGTCAGGGGAGAGAGAGAGATCCCCCCCCAGGACACCAGGCAACACACTCCCCCGAAATGGATGAAAAATTCATGGGGGCTGTGATCAGCCTGGGATTCCAATATTTTTTCCTCCTTCTTTTTTTCGGCGTGATATGGAATCCAGCTTTTGCAAAGCATTCTTTCTCTCTTCTTCCACTTTCTTTTCAGACGATATTTCCTGAGGATTACGATTTGTAGGCACACATCAGAAACATAACCTCCCATGGCCAAATCTCTAACTTCCCCTGCCAGGTCACAGCAAACCGCAATTGTGTCTAATGAGAGCGGAGCCACGCGCTCCCCACCCCTCCCGGCCGTCTGCGCTTTCATGAGTCTCCCTTCCACGGACGTGGCTCAGTAGAAACAGACGTAAACCGGGCGCAAATTGTGAAAGCATGTGAATTTGCGGGCCCCGTACGGAGTTATAACTGGGTCGCAGTGCCTTGTCTGATCGCTTTACACGTCACCTTGTAAACAGAAGATGTTTACAAAAAAATAAAAAATAAAAAAATCCCATCCGAGCATGAGTCATCGGCTTAAAACGCTGTGCTGCACATTTCTTCTCCTACCGTATAAACGTGTCCACAAATGATGTGTAGGGGCCAATTAGATTTTCAAGCTGTGCCCCCACAGTGTGGCTCAGACTGCTTCTGGTGCACACGTGGACTGTAATACTTGATGAATACCCCCGTCCGCATAGAGAGAGAAGTTACTATTATAACTTGAATGAACTTTTCGAGTAAATAAGTGATTGTGTATAAATCCAAAGAATGGACTAATATTGCTTAATTCATAGACATGAATATATAAATGAATCCACAGCCTTGACAAAGGGGAAGAACTAAAGGTGGTTAGTCAGAACACAGTGTACTGTTGGTGTCTGGAGACACCAGAACACATATCCGATGCTTAAAAAGTTAAAACATTCAATAAAAAAGTCGAAATTCAGCATTTCATTTTTGCCCTCTCTGCTAAGATTATGAATATCTTTCCATATCATCTCAGCATGTATCCAGTGAGTATCCCGAGTACAACAAATATTCCAGAGAGCGTAGCAGAAACATTCGGGCCACCAGAAAGCGGGACAACTCGATATACCGCAAGCATGTGCATTATTATGCTCTGAAAATATTACAAGACATTTACATAAACCTGGACCAGTTTAATGTTGTTCTATGGAGCGTCTCCTTATCAGGAAGATTTCCCGCACGGTTATTAAGGAAAAAAAACAAAAAACAACCGGAGCAGGTCTCCCAACACTCTGCATCCAACATTTATATTCATTATAAAAAACTAAATCTGAATATTTTTAGATACACCCAACCCAGTGATTATACTTGCATTAATAATTCCTTAACTGGAAGGTAGGTCGTATGCAAAACAAGGCTCCTGTGAACGATTACAATAGGAAAAAGGTCACTGCTTGAATGCATAAACACATCACACTCAGCAGCACGTGCGCGCACAAACAAACACACACACACACATGAGGAACTGCAGAACAACAATGCGACAAAAAGAAGCGGGGGAAGAGAATCAGAAACCTCCGCGACTGTAATTTGCGTGCAGTGCGCGCACGCACATAACCGTCGACCCCCCCCCCCCACACACACACACACGCACCGACCCACGTAGACACGCGCGCCATACATCGCGCCCTCACTTGCCTCTTTAGTTTCCCAGTCATTAAATGAATAGTTAATTAAGTGAATTTACTTTACATGATCCTAACACGCGCATCGCTCACTCACCCGTTGCTGCGCAGCAGTGTCGGATCAAAACAGGCCAAGGAGAGCGCCTGCATTTCCTGCTTTTAACTAGGCCATTCTCGCGCTTTTTTTTGTGGTCACGTGGACATCGTAATTCCGGGTTTTGTTTTTTAATGGCTATACTTGTTTTCCTTCCAGTCTCTGTGCTCTTTATTTGGTTCTTATATGTGTACCCCCCCCCCTACACACACACACACACCCACACACATTTAATACATTGCTTTACAATAATGCTGTAAAATGTTCTTTATGTTGGTGTTTATAAAGTTTGTTTTGTACAGCCTGACCACAGCACTGTCAGGGCTAGGGAAGGGTTCTGCTGCAGCCACCCGCCCACACACACACACATACACACACAGGGCCAATTCACGTAGACCTGGCAACCCTGGCCACAAGCCGTAGGGTCAAATGGACATTAGTAACAACAAGGCCACTTTGTTTCCCCAGTCTGAACACACCTTAACCATCGCAAACAAGCATGTTGTTGTTATTTTAATAAACTATTGAAAGACAACTCTTCTTTTAAAATATAGAACAAATAAACACACAGTAGATTTGATACTTAGAAAAACAGGAAGCCGAACAAAGTAAATCAGATGTGAAGTTGTTTCCGAAAGTCATTTGTTTCCTAGATACGTTTCTTTATTGGGCTTTGGCTCCATCAATGCTGTTGTTGTTTTTTTATTGGCAGTTGCCTAACAACTTTTAGGTGCATTGCCTCCACATAGCCAGACTTACTTGACTGGGGCATTACTGCCACGTAATCACCAGCCTTTTTCTGATGCCGAATATACTGAACATATTGCCTTTCCTCCATTCTTGGCTATACTACAACAGTAGACCATATGACTGAACCCTAAGTGCAAATAGGAAATATACCAAGGACACCGTATTAAGAATTTAGATGCACGCCTCACAACAAGAGGGAAATCGAAGGTCGCCAAAGCATTAAGTTTCATTAAATACAGTGTACATCAGCCATTGGTGACCCTGCTCCAAGAACGGGTTCCTGGACGGAAAGTTAAAAAAAACAAAGAAAAGTTTCTGAATAGTTATAATAACTAGTTATTTCTTACTTGTGCAGACAAGGCTGTGACTGTCCATCTCATGTCAAAAGAGATGCATTCCCCAATCATGCGTACAAAGTATTGCTTTTTTTCATTACTTGGGGCTGAAAGTGTGGAATATGTGTATAAAAGGGCAATCTACAACACATCAACCTGTTGACAGAGAAAAACATGGGGTCTAAAGTTTTTATATTTCCTCTCAGGATGAAACATCACGCAACTTTGATGGAACTTTAAATTCAAATTTTATAGAGGGAAACTTCATCCTGATCATGTAAAATAACAGGATTCTAGCGGTTGATTCTAGGAATTGATTCATTAAAAGTGCTGCTATCCCTTATAAGCTTTCCGCCTCTGACTATAACATTCAGTCTGCCGGGATAATGGGTAAATAAACAATCTACATCAAGCGTAACTCTTGGAACAATAGAGCCTTGACTTCAGCTACAACAACAGATTTTATAAGGGAACTCTTGAGCTCATGGAGTTGGATAAAATCCCCCGTAAAGCCTCATTTGGACTGGATTTCTCTCTTTAATTTATATTGTCTGAATTTTATCCACACAGCTCAATATTTAATCCTATTGGAGAACAGAAAGAAGAATCTTTTAAATGTTCATAAAACCCTTAGCGCGCTAACTCCTCAATATTTCAAGCTTTGTTATCGTATTTTTTTGATAACTGATTTGATTGTGGACTGGATCAACTTGTCTCTGGTAAAAAAAGAGTTACCTGCGGCTAAAATGCCAACCACAAGAATGAGTTCAATTATAAAATGAGCACAATTCATATGTTATTGCCCCCTCAGTGTCCTGTGTTAAGTGGTCCTAATGGGCCTTCAGGTTGTTATTTTGAACCATTCCGGCTGATTGAAAATAGAGCATAATAAAAATGCTCTGTTAAGTATATTTTAAAACAGCATGTGTAATTGGTAAGGTTACACATGAGTCAGCTTTTAGGGTGAGGGCTGAGCATTGGAACAACAATTCAGTGTTGTGTCTTTTCTCCCTGGACTCCATTGGATCTTACACCTGATGTGCCATGGATTTTGGAGAAGCTTGTCCACACGGCCCCCACGCATCCCACCCTTCACAGCACGTGGTTTGACAAATCCTAAGTGACCAACTGTGCACAAAAGAAGCCGCTAATTGCATCGGAGGCGATCCTTGGGAAGCGCCACACAAGGTCTCCGAGGGTTATAGGCTTCGCTCAGGGTTTCGCACACTGGTAAAGAGAAGGAAAGGTAGGAGCGGTGTGAGGATGGAACAACTCACGCGACGTCCAGGTTGAATTGCATACGTGATGCCAGACAACGACACCTCACTTACAGCGATAATAAAACACTCCCAGGGAATTGTGAAGTTTCCTCCGTGAGCCCCACACGACCCTTTGTGCCCATGTTGACAGGGGGCTGTCACCGACAAACCAGCTTCACAGGGAGGTCCAATATTTGAACTTGTCACCTTACCTCCTCTGCAGCCTGGGTGGGTTTGACCACCAGACAGAGGCTGTACTATTTGCTCTGATCACAGCATGGGAGAGTTGGATTTAACTTATTTAGCAGGGGACAAACGGGTGTGCAGGGGTGTGTGTCCGGGTGGATCACAGCTCCGACACCGCTTCCACTATTAAAACAATCAAATCGTTGAAAAAGCGATTGCTCAAATGTCAAAATGACAGACCTATAAACCTGGTAAAAGCCCAAGCTGAATCTATCTTTCAATTACTCAAATGGGCGTTTGATAATAAATAAAAAAAACTAAACGGCTTGCGAATGGCAATGATAACATTTGCAGGAGCGTTTCATTCCTTTTCTTTTTTTGTCTGTTTTGTCTCCGTGTCTAATGCAAATGAGATACCCAGGCCTTCCAGATTTTTGATTTGATTTCATCCAACATTTCCTACTTTTTCACTTGATAGCTGTCACTGCCGATGCAGTGGGGATGTCCTTAGTCAAATCATCTCGACTAATCAAAACAACTCAGTGCTCCACTGATTGTTTTTGATCTGATTTAAATGGAAGGAGGGATGTGACTGGGAATGAAAAATGTTATCTGCAGTGTCAGAACAGCTATAGAGGCTTTCAACCCATTTATTTCCCAAATCCTATCGTTCGAATGAAAATGCTGTTTTGCGGAGACGAATAACATACATACATATTTACATTGTTCCTGAACCCAAAGGGAAAAAAGGACACATCAATACATGGTGACTATGTTTATTGTATGAGGAAGCCAAGGTCGAAGCAGTTGCTGTTGTTAAACAGCTTTTCAGAGATCCACGGCGCATCTAATTTGCATTTCATCTTCAAGCGTTTTCCTGTCGCTGCAGTTGCAGGAGAACACATTCATACATTACCCTAAGTAAAAGTGACGAAGAGTGGCCCTAGAAATCCATCCGTCATCTAAACCACTTATTCATCGAGGATTGTGGGAGGCGCTGGAGCCAATCACAGCGGACTTTGGGTACAGAGAGAAACACACACTCACTGTCCCTGTATGTCAATGCTTACCATCACAACCACAAGAGTCCAATAAAGAGCATATCTATGACAAGTTAAAAGGTCAGTGAATGATAAATATGTTTATTCGAATTTCAAGTGGGACATTCTCCAGGGGTTGCTCGCCGAGTTTATGAGAAAAATATAATATGTTGGATTTCCAAGCATTTGCCTTATGTGTATAGACTGTATAGTACACTTTAATATACCAAAATAGCTGTATGATAATAATATGAAACAAGCAAGAGTCACAATCCACAAAGACAGTTCACGCACATTATAAAACAATCCACTTTTAGCTCCTTGCAGCTTTACAAAGATCCCAAGATTTAAAATCCTTAATTAAGACCCTTTTTTTTTTTTTTTTTTTTTGTCACTTTTGGTGGATTTCCAGCTCAGAAAGCCCCAGTGAATGCAAACAGGGGAAGATAATAACAGAACTGGACAAAAAGAAATAAAATGATAAATCAATAAAACAACTCAATAACTACGTGGTAATTAACTAGAGATTCAAGTTATTGGTGCTAAACTGAACCATTTTTGATAATAACAAGGGACACTTACAGTTCCCTGACAGTCGTATGAAAGTGATTGAGCAGATTATTCCTTGATGAATGCAAGTCATAATTAATGTGATTTGAATGAACAATTAGCAGCTTTAAAAGACAGCTCATTTTCTCTATTGCCAAGTTTGTGGAGGGAATAACGTGTATTGCATTTTCTGAAACTCCACTCCAGTGTCACGCTCCCCGTGTCGTTCTGTCCTGTCGCTCAAAAAAGGCAGAGATTTTTTTATGTGATGTGAGATTCTTTTTTTTTTTTTTGCCCTGAATGATATAATGTAATAAATACCGTAAACCGTACGCACGTGGTATAGCACACAGATCTATCCGTTTTAAATTCAGCCGGTACAATATGAGGTGGAGCGCTTTTCCAGCTTGTTTGGATTGACACTGAACCCTTACCTGCTCTACTTCTTTGAGTCGTCCATCAAATGCTTGTCACGAGAGCGGCTGGGAAATAGAATGGGAGCAGATCTAGATTCAGAGATAAAGGGATATATATGTTAATTCACTGCGGAGATGGTAATACTGACAAAAGCCTGACTGTGGAGTTTGATATTAAAGACGGAGAGACGTGCAGAGCCACCTTAATTCCCCCATCCCACTCTTTGTATATGTCGCTCAATGATGCAAAAAAGAAATTAATTGAGCCGGACATGTACCGTGTCACTTATTTTATTTAATTCGCTTATATGGGTAGCCGATTTAATTTTTCTTCTTTGTTGGTAAAATAAAGTGGTCATTTTTATTGCAACTGATCATTTGGGCCCTTTAATGAGCTAGAGTTTCCTTCCGTTATTGTTACAGGGAGTTAAAGCTTGTCATTTAAAACAGCTGAATAAATCTGTGTATGTTTCTGTGTCATTATGTACGTCTCATAACAGGGATGTTCAGGAAAAGTTCGGTTTCTTTACAGGGACCTTTTTCTTATTTTTATTTTTTTTCCACCTAATGTTCCATATGGAATCCGGAGAAGTGAATTTAACTTGCTTCACTGATTGACTTCCCCTTGAAAATACCCCAATAAATTATAGAAGATGCACGGAACTGAAAGTTTTTATTTAATTTTTTTTCAACTTTGTACGCCCTTTGATAAGCTGCAGTATGTATAATAAAATAAACAGCATAATCGATGCATCGGAATGAGATCGGGGATCTCACAGCGTTTGCCTGTGAATTTAATGAGATGGAATGAAACCTGAGGCCAGGAGCACTCGTCGTCCCATTTTGAACAGGGGATAAAAGCTTATAATAAAACTCTAACTGATCTTGGTATTAACATTAATTGCACATTGACACCATGGAAAACCTATTTCATGAAGGGATCAAATATTACTCCTCGCTTCCAAGTTAAGAGTCGAACAACACCGTGTGAAGTTGTGCCCTTTTTCCTCGCTTGTATTTACGGAAACATTTGCATCAAAACTCATTCCGTGAGTTGCAGTAAACGACAATAATAAACCCTGGTGAACAGTGCGAGGCCGCAAAGGCTGTACACTTTACTGTCGGCGTTGAGGGAAGCTAGAAGGAAAAAATAAAAAATAAATAAAAATCAGGCTGCAGATTAGAACTGACAAAGACGCTGCTCTTTAAACAGCTGAGGGGGAAATGCGTGACGTGTTAAGAGGCGGAAAAAGGCCTTTTGTGTCGTGATACGTTTTCCCCGACACTGGCAATTTTCTTCCTTTTCTCCCAAAAATGCAATCCACCACTGAATACCGAGCATTCTCGACATCAAACTTATTTATAGCCAATGTGTTTTTCAAAATAAACCCATTTGCTTGGTTTTTTTTCCTCTCTATTTTTTTTTCTTCTTTACTTTGCTCTGAGAGAGTCTTCTTTCACAGAGCTCATGTGATGAAACTCTTGTTTCCCGCAGCCCGCCCCCCCCCGGAGGATTGCAGGAATGCAGATGGATGGTTTTGCCTACATGCCGGCTGAATATTTGGTCAAAAAGGGGGTATGTGTGGGCAGACTGCAAAATGAGCGTCTGTCTCCCGTCTCGGAGGCCGTCCGCCTCCTGTGAGCCGTTCACACATCACCGACAGTCCATTGAGCTGCCTCTCTTAGGACCCTCTTTTTCTAAAATTGTCCACGCGATCAAGTATGTGTCTTTTACACATCCGTCCATTATGTATACGGCTTTATCCTTAAAGGGTCATGGGGTCAATTATAGGTGCATTGTGGGAGAGGCAATGTCGAAAGTTTTTGGAAATGCGGCCAACTCCCTCTGGAGTAGCTATTTGTTTTTGGTTTTGTTTTTTTTATGGTGTTTTTGCGCCGCTTTACAAATTCTCAGGTTTTGTCAAAGGAATCGTGACCCCCTCCACCGCCTGCACACGTTGTATTGTTTCCATTTGCCTTTTTTCTTCTCCACTCTTTTTTTCTCCACCTAACACGCACCCTCAGCCGCACTTAAAAAACACAAAATGGCCAACTTCCATTTTCGTTTTTGGGGAAAAAAAAGTAAATTCAAGGCTCGGGGGTCGCATTCAATGACTCTTTTACCACATTGAGCAATGGCAATGTCTTCGTTGCCCGCGAACCTTTCTTCAACCCATACCATCACCAAAAGACAACGGTGATGAGGTCGAAAACGTAAAAAAAAAAAAAAACGTGAAAATGGAGATGATGATTCACTCTTGCAGCTCGAATGTCACCTATTTGTAACTCCGCCAGTTCCCGGGGTCAAATCAATTAAAGTTGCGAACTGCTTTTAGAGTTGAAAGCAATTTTCCCCACTTTTTCCGGCACAGAAAGAACTCAGGACCCAGATTATTTATGTCCGTCCGTCCCCCCCCCCCTTTGCTCCGTTCCACTGCGGTGATCCTGCCACTGACCAACTCCTTATTGGAGCAGCCAGGGGATGAGACTGATTGATTCTAAAGAACTGTACTAAAAGTCACATTACAAATATAATACTATAATATTCAGTTTTTATTCATTCTGGCGTGGAGTGAACAGGAACTCTCTGTTAGAGGCGAATGGCTCGAAGCCATGTACGGCGCTATAATCATAGAACACCCTTTTGACCCTGTGTTAAAAGTTTGCCTAAAAGGCTTGAAAACCATTGAAAGAGGCCAATATTGGAAAAGGGGCTGTTTTAACTTGAATTCTAAAATAATAAATGAGAAATATAATTTGAAAACCACGATCTTTTCCTGAACACGACCGAGTAGCTTTGTTGCCTGAAACAACCCCAGAGCACCAAGAGCTTTCAGGCCCAAAAATCCCCTGAAGGTCAACATCTCCCTACTGTCTGGCTGGACGAGTTGCATTGTGGGTAATGTAGGTGGCAGTTTCTGGACAAGGTAAGAAAAAAAACAAAAAAATATATATATATATTTCTGGCCCAGATGCATCGCCCCTTCAGACTCTTAAAATGTCCATTAAAGGCCCGGCGGGATCAGAGGAGTTCAGGAATCGCTGGGAAAGCGTGCACTCGTTTCATCTCGGCGGTCTGAAGTTCTGCACGAACTTTGGAAAATCTTTGGCAGCTCTGTGAAAGTGAAATGAAAAAAAAAGAAGAAGAAAAAAAGCCCACCGTCATCACATCAAAGCGCAGATGCCGCAGCTGAGCCAACAGGCTGCGATTGTCTCGATTTACAATCCAGCCACCTGCCCTCCGCAGCCTTTATTTTGATTTTTTTTAATCCCGCTCCTCTTTCAGCCATTGAATTCCTCCTGAGCACATCAGGGTGAAACGGTGGAATGGAGAGATGACTAGAACACAGGCCCCTCCTCTGCTCTCCTCCTTTTTTTTTTTTTTTCAACCCATTCCCACCTCGAGCCCACCGCTCTCTGCAGAGCGAGCGTGCGTCGTCCGCAGTGAGTAACCAGGTGGGGGGGGGGGTCACTCTTCTTACGAACACATAAGAACACATCCACAACAGCATGCCTCCATGCGCCACACCAAAAGAAGGACCGATTCAGGTTCCAGCTTTCTTTAGTCAAGAGGCTCTTACATGGTTCAACACAGGAGCTTTTCAAAATCTCTTTCAGACGGTCACCTTCACCTGGCGTTTGGAAAAAAAAAAAAAAAAAAGACAATTGCAATTTTTTTTTAATTTTGTTTTCTCTGCCTCTGACAGAAAGTGCTCTCTTGACATTGGGTGAAAGAAAGAAACAAAAAAAAAAGCAATTAATGTCCACTCAGGGGAAGCATGTTACAAAAGCAAGACCTGACGGAGGCAACAGTTATTCTGTAAGTCAAAGTCATTAGTGTGACATCGATTATAAAAGTCATCATCAACAGAAAAGAACATTTTTTATTTTTTTTTTTGTTTAGCTGCCAAGTCCACAACGTTTCTGCTACACACAACTCATATAGCATTTTTTTTTTGGCCACAGAGGAAATCGGTTCTCAGAGGAAAATAAACCCACTTCACTACTAAACTACCCAGCATCAAACGGCAAACATGAAACAGTTGGAGACAAGCTGGTAAATACGATGGAGCGTTTAGCAACTATAGAACAACATCATCTTTTTCAGGACTTGGAGGAGATAAAAAAACAAAAACAAAAACAAACAAACACTTGGATTCAAGTGATCAAACACGATTCAATAATAATAATAATAATAATAATAGTAATAATAATAATAATAATAATAATAATAATAATAATAATAATAATAATGTTGACATATAAATAAACACACTATATCTCCATAAAGAGTGACCGTTTACCGTAAAGAATAAAAAAAAAAAAAATCCATTACCGAAACAAAAAAAAAAGCAATAAAGAAATAGGCACAACTTCATATAAACTACAGCAGAAATACAGAAATAAAGGCGCTAGCCCTAATGTTTAAAATTCCTGCCATTATTTTAGTCCAGACCCAGCAGGTGACGGAAATGTACTCATTGAAGAAATTGCAGGAGGCTCCAGGCAAACGTTTCCTCTCTTCTATATTTAAATAGTCTCCAGTTCAAACTGTCACAAAAACACAGTTGTCTCATCCTACTTAGATTTCACATACATATCATCTATACATTATAGATGATATGTCATACCAGCCTGAGGCCAGTAGTTATTTGGCTCAGTTTGGATAATAGCTTTAGTTGTTTTTCTTACAATTTGACAGCCTGTCTTGATCTTTTGAGACGTTGCCTCTAAAAGAAGTTAGGCTAAAATCCAACTGCTCAGATTATCATTATGAAATCCTTCATGATTTTTTTTTTTTTTTTCCAAATCTGCACGTTTTGATATGAATGTTTGGGATGGGAGGGGGCAGGGGGGTAGAGTTGGGGAAATCGTGCCAGCTACCCCCACACGACAGCAGAAGGCGTCAATGTAAACACATGCAAATATGAATATGGAAACACACCAGAGATCTTCCCTGTGATTTCCCACTTCATATACAGATATTCAACACCGCACTACACTGCACCACAACTGCGCCTACTTCCCTCACGGGAGGTTTATTAGTTTATTACGCGACGGGGCAAAATGTCAGCCCTTTCCGAAATAACCACCGAAGCAACTCCCACGCGACGTCCGGCCGCGTCCCATCCTGTTAGTGGTGCGCGCATGTGGGCAACTCGCACACTCCCAAACACCTGCTGAGCACAGGGACGGGTCACTTTTTTTTTTTTTTTTTTTTCCTCCAGGCCTTACGTACTGTATCTTACTGCGGCGACGGACTTTTTCTTTTATTCTTTTTTTTTTTTTTTTTACTGCTAGTGAAATTGAACAGGAACATTTCTTTCCTGACAATTGCAGCAACATAAGGAGAGCCGAAGGCCAGCCGGAGATCTGCTGCGCCAGACGACACCCACCACCGCAATCCCATTTCACTGGCCTCAGCTTTGCCAAGGTAACTTGGGCTTTTTTCTCTCGTGTTCGGAACATTTTCTCAAGCAGCGGACGAAGCGGACGAAAAAAGGAAAGAAAAGACTTTATCTTGCCTTGTCCTTTTTCTGTCAATCCCCGTGAAGGGCACAATTGACCTTCTGCGACTGGCACTTCGGTTTCCGCAGCGCACCTTCAAAAAAGAAGCAGCGAAAAAAAGAAAGAAGTAAAGCCCTCTTAAACCCCTGCCAACACACCTCACTATGGTCCACTTATCACCCCTTTGATCGTTTTAAAACTGATGCAGTTGAGAATTGACACAATATGTATATAAAAAAAGAAGAAAAGACATCGAAACTATCAATCTCTGGCATAAAAGCTTCTAAATTGTGGGTTGATCGTTTTTTGGTTTCAACAGCTCCACTGTCGTCTTTTATTCTCCGTCAAAATGCAATCGGGCTTTGCTGCAACTTCTTCTCAAAAGCATTGAAGTGTGATCGTCGTAACACAAACGCGCCGCCGGCCCGACATTAAAAATGCACAGGCCCCCGGACACAGGATCTTTGATAGAGTGTGAGAAGATGCTGTTGCCGGTTATTGATGCCATTCAATTTGAATGCACACTTGAAAAGCAACGCGGGCGGAGTAGGCAACCGAAGACACGAGCACCGAAAAAAAACGAGTTGTTTGTGGAATGCTTGTGACCTTGAAATCAGCTTATAGGGTTGAAATGTGACAGTAACAGATTGGCAGATCGAGTGCTCCGATTCTTCTTTCATTTTAAAACAGCGGTCTCACTGCTACGCAGATGAGGCATAAGCCCAGGACCGGGGTGGCCCTTATTCGATAATAAAAAAAATGATCAAAATGTAATTTTGGTTAGAAAACACCTCCTTCACGAAATATTGTGAAATACAATTAAACACATTTTAGAGGTTGCTCAAAGCACTGGAAGTTTATCAAAATCGTGCAAAAAAAACTAAAACATAAACCCTAACTCTAACTCCTAACCCAAACCTTACCCCTGACCCCTAACTCTAACACTTACTCTTACGCTAACCCTAACCCTAATCTTACCCCTAACCCCTAACCCTAAACCCTAACTCTAACTCTAACCCCTAACCCTACCCCCACCCCTAACCCTTACCCTTAGCCTTACCCTTACCTAAACCCCTGACTCTAACTCTAACCCTAACCCTAACCCTAATCCTACCCCAAACCAAAACCCTAAACCTCAACCCCTAACCCCTAACCCTAAACCCTAACTCTAACCCTAACCCTAACCCTAATCCTACCCCAAACCTAAACCCTAAACCCTAAACCTCAACCCGTAACTCTAACCCTACCCCTCTATGTAATTGATAATGTTGAGATGATATGAGAGTATTTCATAGATTTGCGTGTTTAAGAGAAAACAAATAGATGTGTACAACATAAATTGTAAATTTCTATATGCTTGCTGATAGTCGCCTTCTAAGGGTGTAAAAGCTTACAAGAGCTTTGAGCAATATTACTATTTTGTCCCGAAATTTTATAAAGGGTGTTTTTTCATCATTTTGAAACTAATGAGGTTTAACTAATCAGTGCAAGTTATTTCAAAACTTCAAAAATAAGGACCACCCTACCCAGGATGCCGGCAAGTACTTCAAAATGCTTAATCCCAGCCCCAGGTTATTAGCCACGCTGTAAAATCACTGACAACCCAGTCCCTTAATCCTCGCCCCTGGCCTGGAGCATTGATTTATTTATCTAAAACGAATTTCAGGAGGAAGAGAGTGTGAACTCTTGACCTACCTGCTTCCCTCTCTGCTGCGGCGTCGCTCTAATCTCTGTTGACTGTGTTTACAGTTGTTGCATTCACGTCTTAATTCATCCACTGCCAAACAAAACTGGCGGACACATGTGGGAACAGACTCGAGTGTCTGGTCCGAGTGAAAAGGAAAGGCCAAACACACAATCTACTCATACTCGTGGAAAGAAGGGGGCCGCATTAAAGCTCCGTTTTCAGATAATGTCACGACAAAGGGCAAAAGTACAGGGTCATGGGTACGACTAAATAATAATCAACCAAAGCAGCAGGGGTCCTTGTGCAGGTGACGCAGAAAAAGGCTAATGCACGATTAACTCCATCAACTGCAGGTTAAACTGCATTTTAAAAACCATAAGCCCCCTCACCACCTCTGCTTTGGGGCGCTAACACCAGCAAGGGGCAAACAGAGATTTCCAACCTCGAACCGCGGAATTTTTCCAAATGTAGACGATGAACTATCAACACTTTTAAGCTGGAAACAGGCTTTTAAACAATAGTTGGTCCGACATACTGGCAGGGAGCAGTAAGCAGGAAGTAGGAAGTACAGACCGGACAATGGCACCCAGGTGCTTTATATCCTGGCCCTGATCAGGCAATTGGTTGGGGGGGACGGGGGGGGTGGTGCATTCACAAACACTACCCATTTGCTTTTACTCGGGGAACGCTCCCCGATGCACAAAGCACGGTGGGAGTGAGGCGAGTCGAAAAATAAACAATTGACCGTAAGAAAAAAGCTTCCTCTGTGAAGACGAGGGTCCAATGACACGATGAAGTCGAGAGAACACCAGAACAAGCCTTTGGGGGGAAACATGGCTTTGGTCACACAACGGTGCGGGGCAAAACGAGCTATAAGCAGTGGCTAAAGGGTTGTTGGGAGAATTACGCTCGCAGTAGCGTCCAGTTCTCCAGGTACCGTCCTCTCACTGAATGCCAACACGACGCTGATGAGAGGAAACACAGACAGGCCTGTTTCTACGGGGCCTTGAGACGGCGTGCCTGAAGAGCAGCCTGGCCTCGGACGAAGACTCGGCGCAATCAGACGGAGACGAGGGATCCAGAGCTGACGGGAGCGTTTCCGCAGGTTTGACGGACGACCGCACGCATTTGGCCCGGTCGAAATTCATCTGGGCGGGATCTTCAGCTCTGACTGATGCCTTCGGCATTCTTTGACCTGAAATAAACCAGACTGGCGGACTTCATCGTGGAATAATATAATAACTGAGGTGCGCGGCCGGTCTACAAGCTCAGACACTCGACGGCTCAATTCGTCCGCGATAGTTTGTCCCAAAAAAAAAAGAAAACTTATTTGACACGGAAGCGAGCAGCAGCTTACCTGCGTCTGACCTCACGAGAAGGGGAGACGATGCCGTGGAAAAGTTCTCCCTTCATGGCCGCGCCGATCGGAGGTATTCCTCAAATTGTATCTTACAGCTGGAACCCGTGCGTTGAAAACCCCAAACAAACCAATTCCACCTCTTTCAGACATTTAACTTTTAGGTTCCCGGGAGCTCTTTCGGGGAAAAATGGTCTTTTTGTGGCACAGCGCGCGCCGCCTCGCTCCGCAGACCCCCGGTGAACCCGCCGAACACCTGTCGGCTTCACCTTCAGTGTTCATCCCTTGTGAGACACTGGAGCGCTCTGGGAAGAATGCGTCGCCAGCCGCACACCGTCTTTTTGATTTCAAAGGTCATCAAAGATCGACGCGGGCAAAAAAAAAAAAAGTGACTGAGATGGAGTTGGTGGAAACTTTCAACTGATGAATAACTAAGGACAAATAAGGGCTCCTAATATATATATGTATATATATATACATATATATATATATATATATATTAGGAGCCGGTGCGGCATTGTCCCAAAAAAGTCACCAAAAAAGTAATTTAAAAAGCTTTGCTTCCTTTGTAAACTATTATAGGGCCCCAAGGCTCCGAAAGGATCTGCCTGCGGTTATTAAATCAGATTACTTTAATTTCCTGGAAGTCACATTTCGTCTGAGAGCCTTTCTGGATTTAATTTGAATCAGAATTTTCAGATTTGCGTTAAATTGATTTCTTTTTCTTTTGGAATTTTGATCATGTTCAACAGGGGGCTACTATAGCTCTCTGATAAGTCTGTGACCTTTTTGGCCGAACCGATGGCTGTGATGCACTTTTCTTTTCATTTTTGCGAGAAAATATTTTTTGGACATTTGAGGAAGGTTTATCTTGCTCCTCTTATCCAGATTAAAATTGTGTGAGAGGATCTAAAGCGATATTTTGCCTCGAGTCCTCCTCGCATGTCAATCTGATACAAAAACTGCAGGTGTTGTGCAAAGAAAAGAATTGTATGTTTGCCAGTCGCTATGCATTACAAATGTTCACATCCAGCTCACAACCGTTATAGAAAAAAATAAATAAAATAAACATTGTTCGGGTGGTTTTCCTTTGTGCTGCAAAATGTTCACGTAGGCGATGCAAATTCATGCTGTCACCAGCTCATCAGGCATGGAACGCATTCAGCCGTTCTCCGGGGAGTGCAAATTATTGATTTGTCACGTTTGAATGCAATCACAACACAACGCAACAAGGCGACACACCGCACAGCGTGTCCTTTGCCTCTGAAAAAAGAACACAACATTGTTCTGCGGAAAGAACTCCAGAGGGAAACAGTGAACCTGCGAAAGTATTCTTAGGAGTAGAAACCCCTGGTCAAAACTGCACTCGTCCGTGAGGGCCAATAACAATTCCTTTTCTTCTTCTGCTGTTTTAAATTGGCATCTGGCAAACGACCTTTAGCTGCATTATCGTGACTATTTTATTCCAGTAAATCACACGGAGCCAATCAGTGCTGACACGAGGCGAGAGGCAGCTGGCGGCGCGCACACACACACACACACACACACACACACACACAACAGGTCAGTGGTGGGCCACAGGGTTCAAACAAACAGCCAATCCACTCGCACACTCGCACAGCAACATTTTTTTTCCAACACTGCAGCCTTTGATGGAGTTTTTTTTTACTTTGAGTGACCAGTTCAAGCATCACCAGACTGCATCTCACGCCTGAGTCTGAGGCAATTAAAAAATGATTTGAACGCAAATGTTTGGGCTGCCCAAAGCAAATTGCACATTTTCTATTGATTTTTGCCAGGAAAATGTGTAAATGTGTATTTCATGAGCGTCGACAGGCGGGGTTTGGGCTCCCTTCTACTTCTACTTAAGTCTGACAATTTCTGAAATCAAATCATTGGCTCTCAATTGACTTGTTAAGACTCTTAAAGCAGGTCCGGATTGCACGAGGGTGACGATCCAGAGTCGATTCTGGACAATCTAACCTCTTCAGACCTGGGAACCTCCATTAGCTCAACGAAAAAACACCCCAAAAAAACACACCCACACAATTAACCTGCATGTCTTTGGACTGTGGGAGGAAGCCGCCGTAACCGGAGAGAACCCACAAAGACACGGGGAGAACATGCAAACTCCACACAGAGAAAGGCCCTGAACCCCAGACCACAGCCGGGGTCTCGAACCCAGAACCTTCTTCCCGCTGGCGCCCCCGCACAAAGCAACAGGCGGAAAATAAAGGTAAGTGAGGCCCACAAAGCACGAGAAGCGATGTGAAGAGTACAAGAATCACATATGTTTGCGTATGACACAACCCCCCCCCCCACACACACACACAAACAAAACCTGACCCGTCCCCATTGTTGCTCTTTTGTCCGCATAGGGCTGATGTAAAAGAGGAATCAGTGTGCGGGAACACAAGCAGCACTTGAAATTTGGAGGAGTGGATTTCAGTCATTGCAGGAAGCTGATGTAAGTCACTGTAAAGCTCGGAGAAAAAGTATCAATAGTTCTCACAAAATAATTCTCACTGCTGATGAAAATGGCAATCGTGTGCCGATTGCATATTTTGTCAAATGTGAAAACTTTCAGCTTGATGCTGTACATCAGGGATCATATCATCATTTTGGAGAAACATCAAACGGTCTCAATATTTCACCTCGGGCTTTTGGAAAAGTTGTGACGGACAGTTTGATCAATTTTGTGGCATGACCCCCCAAAAAAAAAAAAAAAAGTCAAGGGCTTCATCAATTATGAAAATAGGTATAATATAAATATTTGGCAGCCTTTGTGCACACCCCCCCCCTGAGAAAAATTGGCCTTTCCCCACCCCCCCGATCATGCGTTAAACTGATAGTGAACCTCCGGAATCCCACGGCGGACAAAGCCTCTTCCCGCCCCTTCCTTTTAAGTCGTGCAAGAGTTAGCATCGATAAGGCCCGTTCACCGGCCCCTGAATGCGGACGGGGGTTACCGCGCCAGACAAACTGGACCTCTCTTTAATAATAAAGAGCACCTGGCCCTTTCAGATCACCATTCATGAGTCGTGAGGAGGGGGAAAATTCCCTGACTCACTTTGAGGGGCGGTGGTGGTGGTGGTGGGGTGGCGCATGTGCCGCTCGGAGAGAATGTGATGATGGCCCGAAAGCCCCGGACAAAGGACTACAGAGGAATAGCAGAGATCGCGGCGGCACCTGATTTTCTTTCTTTTTTTTTTTTTTTTTCCAGCTGACATCTCTGGCACTCAGACGAGGATTAACATCCAATCGGTTTCTCCCTTCCTGGGCTCAATTCTATCCAAACAGTTCGGCGCTTCAAAGAGCCGGATAAAAAGAAGGGGCCGGCGGACGGTCATTCTTCGGGGGGAATTGGCTTAGTGAAGCTCCGCTTAAAATGACAGGAGCACAAAAAGGCAGTGCGGTTTTGATGTGAGTGCGGGGGAGCCAGCTGTACAGTAGGACGGGCGGGCCCCCCCCGGTCTTCTGCCCTCCTGTGCCTGAGCCGCGCCGTATGGCCGCGCTGCCTCTTTACAGTATGTACCCAGCTGGGGTTTGGGGACGGCTGTGTCACTTTTGGGACACGGTGAAACTCTCATCGAAAAAAAAAAAATGTATAAAAAGTAAAGTATCACCGCCTTTAGATGGTTTGTTAAGTAATCTAAATTACTACCTGTGGTTGTAATTTTTCTAATAGTCCCGTCTTGAACAGACAAGTGCAAAAAGGTCCCAAGGACCCAGTCCAACTCTTGCTCGTACGTGCCAAGCAAACATTTTGATTGGCTGTGTAGAAACAGGAAGTGATTGCGGCAAAAGAGCTCAAAACCAGATAATGTGACGATGGATGGGGTTTAAAAAAAAAACGTATATCGAACCGCTAAAACATGCACAAATATAAAATAAAGAGATTTTTTTTTTATTATTTTTTTTCCAATTGTACTGCAAATCGGTGAGATTTTATTTGCCCCGGGCTATGATATACAACCACAAAGACACTGTGCAAAAGAAAGCAAAGAAGTCCGCAAGTCACACTTACGGAGAAACGGCAAGCGCATAATACATGAGCCGAAAAGGACATATCGGCTGGTACACGGTATAGAGTTCATGCTACATACGACATACGAACCAACAAAGTGAGGCTTTCAAAAACGAACACACGAGCACAAACACGTCAATCCAAATGTAAAAACCGATACATAGTTAAAAATATAACGCTCTTTTCAATCTCATTCAAATCGGATTTTTTTTTTTTTTTTTTTTTTTTTGGAAAAACCGCAATACTGTGAGCTTGTTGGCCGTTTTTTGAAAATTGCAACAATCTTAGTGACACCGGGTATCTGTAACATGGAGTAACAACTAATGCACACATTTACTGCTATTCATTCATCATCAAGGTGGTGGCTGTTTTTTTTTTTTTTTAACAAAACACTGTGTCGAGAGACATTGATCTCAGGGCCGGCTGTTATTAAAAACTACCCAATTACAGAGGATATTATTACAGCAAAGTTAAGAGCGTTTGCTCTTATTCACATTGAAAACAATTAAAAGAAGAAATACATTGAAATGCGTGGCTATTTAAATGACGTGTCCCTTTCCCGAGCATGGAAGGTTACATTTTCCTTAGTAGAAGCCATTTAAAAAGCATTTGGCATTTTGTTAACCCTCAGGCAAACAATTGACCTTTTGTCATATTGGCTCATTGGCCATCCGCCAAGTTACTGTTAAATATCTCGGACATGCTTGAAGCTTAACTGGTAGTTCCAAGGAAACTGAGCCGAGAGCATTGATTGACAAGTCAACGGGTCGATGAATTGCATTTCAAGCTACAGCTGTGAAATAATTCCACCGCGGCAACCTCGGCCCATCGGACAAACTTTGGGTCGGGGGAGGCTTTAGCCAAACAATCTCTCGTTTCCCCTCGTATTTCAGCATTTGGCACTGCACAAGGGGGAAGAAAAAACAAGCTATAAACATTATACATTTGTTTGCCTTTTTTTGTTTGTTTGTTTGTTTGTTTAACACCATTGGTTCTCCAAATGGACATAGGTGTCCTTGGCAATACATATATTTATATTATTATAACACATTCAAAATGAAGATATTAAGATTGAGCTTTCTGAAAGTGCAAGCGAGTACAAATGAAGCAAAAGCGCGTGTGGCATAGCCAAATCATTTTTTCTTTCCTTCTTTTTCTTTTCCAATTGGGAAATTATTCTTTTTTTAGTCAAAGCACAGAGTTAAAAAATATTCTACAAAATTGTCTTAAGAACATTTCAAGCAGATTGGTATCGCCGTAGCTTAGGGATGATTAGCGATACGCTTCCCAGCTGGGACGACAACAATAAGTACTTGAAAGATGAAAAGAAGAAAAAGAAAAAAGAAAAAAAATACGGGTGAATGAAGTACGATAAAAAAAATACTGAATATGCATGTGAACAAACAATAACAAAAGACGGCGCTCTTTTGTTTATTAAGTGCTATGAACAATATCGCCGTGTCACCGGGCATCCTCGTTTCTCACTCATTGTCGCTCTTGTCTGACTGATCCTGGAGATAGAAACAAAAAAAAGAAAAGACAAAGACGGTTAAGAGTGCGTGTTTGTTTGTGTGTGTGTGGGGGGGTAAATGAAGAGGTGATGCCGATCCATTTTTTAAAGGAAGACTGAGCTATTTAAATGAGCCCTCCCCACCCCGCCCCCCCCGGCCCAAATCATTCATCGTTCGGCTCCGCTCCCTTCCATTTTTTAAAGGAAGACTGAGCTATTTAAATGAGCCCTCCCCACCCCGCCCCCCCCGGCCCAAATCATTCATCGTTCGGCTCCGCTCCCTTTTGCCACTTTACAGTCTACGAGCTTTCTCAAAGGACTTCAGCGCCTCGTTAAGGCTGCGATTACTTTGAAGGCCTCTGCGATCCGAGTGCTTTTAAAGTCCTTGGTTCGCCTTCATCGGCACCGCGTAGACTGGTCCCTTTAATCGGTCACATTACAATCCCACTGACTGGCCGAGCCACGGGCTTACACAATTCAAATCTCTTTGTAGTTCGAGGGCAACCGGACTTCTTGACCCCCTTGAGGCTTTTTTAAAATTTTTATTTGGATGAAATATGCGCTGACGACACAAACGTAGCTCTGCGACGCGCGGTGACCTACATTGTCATCCTGGTCCTCGTCGCTGTCGTCGTCGCTGACCACCGGCTTGGCCTTCCCTCGGCTCTGCCTCTTCTTCCCCTTGTCGTGGCTCTGCGCCTCCTTACTCAGCTTGATCTTAACCCGCACCGACTTGGCTGAATGGGGGGGGGGGGGAGAGAAGAAAAAAAAACGGGGTATAATAGGTATTTATTTTAGTTTGCCTAGTCGTAAAAAAAAAAAAAAACTATATTCCACGACAGTCATCGAATTTCACCCAAATCTGGCCTCAGCAGACATGGTGACGGTATCTCTGACCACTGATGCATGCTTTGACACACAATCCTGAAAAACTACAAGGGGTGTGTGTTTTCAGGCGCACTAGCTACGGTCCACCTCACCCTCGGCCTCCGACTCATCGTCGTCCTCCTCGTCGTCGTCCTCGCTGTCGTCGTCGCTCTCATCGTCCTTGGCGATCTTCTGCCTGGCACTCTTGAACACAGACTGAAGGACGATGGAGTCCTCGTATATCTGCGCGGAAATGGTTTCAATAGTTTGCCGGGGGGGGGGAGTAAATAGACAGTAAAGATGGGTGGAAACAGCTCAATGGAGAAACAGCTCAATGGAGAATGGATCGACACATTAGCCAACTGACATGACTATCCTTTACAATACCCTTTACAAGCCGGCTTGGCCTAGACAAATTTTTTTGGTACAAATTACAGGCCTAACACATTCCCAGAGTCCCACGAAGAAGGACTTCAGATATATAGATTTGTTAAAGCAGTGCGTCTTTTTTTTTTCGGTCAACTGACCACAGATCCACATATCTAGGATTATGTGGACGAGGGCAAGTCTGTAATGCAGCTCAGGAGTCAGGCCAGCAGACGACCAATCTATGAAATACTGCAGCGAATAACGACTAACATCTGCGTGTCTGCGATAGAGAGGGAGGGAGGGAGGGAGGGAGGGAGGGAGGGAGAGAGAGAGAGAGAGAGAGAGAGAGAGAGAGAGAGAGAGAGAGAGAGAGAGAGAGAGAGAGAGAGAGAGAGAGAGAGAGAGAGAGGTCTATAACCAATCAATGTCAAACGAGACAATATTTGATTGTATTTCCCTTTGTTTAAAAAAAAAAATTGGATCCAGTCTCCTTGGAGCTCTTTTATCTTAAATTTTGGAACAACGAATGATGGATTAGGCAAAGTGAATTTGAGAAGAGTACAAAGGCGGAGCTCCTGACCTGGGATCCCTCCAGATTAAAAGTCTGGGCATTGTGACAGAGCAGCATCACGTCCTTCTCCAGGTCTCCCGCGGTCCTGTATTTATGATTCCTCACACGCTCCTGTTGACAGAGAAGAGAAGAGAAGAAAAATAAATAAATAATAATAATATAAATAATAATAATCCCACCAGCGTGACGAAACTTCCCCTCGTCCCCATCAAGGTTATATTCACGGCGTCCACGTTCCTCGCGAAACATCCATCACTATCAGACCACTCCTCGAGATTCTTTTTTCAGATCTTTGTCTGCCGTTTTTTTTTTTTTTTTGCCCATCACTTTCACTAAATTCCGGCACCTTTATCTTTTTGAAGTCCACGGGTTTTCGGATCAGCTCGTAATATTCGGGAAGCTCCTTCCTGGACGGCAGCTGGACAAAGACCTCGCTTAGTTGTCTTCCTGCCCTGGAGATAAAGACAGGACAATACACCGTGTTAAGTGTTTTTTTTTCCCCAAGTTGACAGTGCGTAAAAAAATAAATAAAAATAATAATAATTGAGTACTCGGAGAGACTCACAGAATATATACTAATAACATATTTAAACTGATTTGTTAGGACAAATGGACACAAAATGATAGGACCCACTTACTACTCCTTCAGTGGACAGTTAAAATGTTCACCCACCACCTAATCAGCATCCTAGGACTAGAAAGTCCAATGTACAAGGATTCTATTCTTTTCATTTGCATTTTCATGCGTTTAAACGCATTAAATATATATATATATTTTTTTTAATTGCTCCCGTAAACTTGACCTTGCATTTAAGTGCTTTGGTTACAAATACCTCGAATGTGCACAGTAATATTCATAATTGAAATTATAGAGACGATACCCATTTTTTAATCATTCTAATACATTGCTGGGATTATTTAAAAAAAACATGTAACGGGCAAAAATAGGCGTAACAGCAGCAGCAGGGCAGCTGATTGGAGGGCTGCTGACCTCGGATGGCTTGGGTATTGTACACCCTCGCCCACCACGGTGCCCAAGAGTTCAGAACGTGCTTTGATCATAAATCCACTGTGTGGACTGCGCTGAACACACAAAGGTTTCACATCTCGGACGTGTGAAGGACCGACTGTTGAGTTCTGTGAAAGACACTGGGATTAGGGGAAATGTTACTAAGGAGGCTTTCAGCTACAGATGTTTTATCTAATGCAAACGTTAAGAAACATAATAATAATGTGTGTGTGTGTGTGGGGGGGGGGGGGGGGGAGGGGGGGGGGGGGGGGGGGGGGGAATCTGGTTCATGGAGGACATGTAGCGTCAACTCTTGCCTTGCCCCACTTTGGAAATACAGGCTGATTACATTCTAGGACTGTAATTTGGAGGTGTGAGTGTGTTTAATGAGAAAACAGCTTTGCAACCCGAAGAAAAGTGCCGGAGCATGGAGCGCGATGCTCTTGGAAGAATAACCGGCGGCCGAGAGAGGAAAGAATTTGCACTTCTGGAAAGGCAGGCGGCCGTTTCCTGGAAAAGCTTCGGCGCTGCGCTCAGCCAGTGCATATTTGGGTAATGGGAACACAATACACATGTTGCTCCACGCACGGGCGGATCGTCGACAGAAAGGCCCAGAGAAAAATCAATTGTATACGAGTGTGCTCTTCCCAAGACTCCCGAGGCGCACCTGCATATGACACTGGAAGGTATGGAAAGGATTGGAAATTTGAAGCCCATTTGGGATATCATTCAAAATCAATTGAAGAGCAGGCTGCATGTCCACTCTGGCAGCAGGGTCACGCTGATCCATTTGAATATATAATATACAATCAATCATAGCAGAGGATTGAAAGACAATTGAACGCCACCAGCTCCTCCCAATCACTGATGTATAACCAGGGGGGACCGAGCTGGCCAAAATAAAAGCAGGGCCGTGAAGACGGAGCGCTCTTTTGGCCTTTTTTCTGCTCAGAAAGGAAATGTATTATAAATGGGTCATGACCGAAAGAACGAGATCGCGGGTACGGGCGGCAGAAATGGGTTTTCTTTCGAAGGGTGGCTGGCGTGTCCCTCAGAGGTAGGGCGAGAAGCTCAGACATCCGAGAGAGACTCGGTGAGGATGCCTCCTGGGCGCCTCCCGAGGACCCCCCGGGGTCACTATCTCCACACTGGCCTGGGAACGCCTCGGAGTCCCCCATGCAGAGTTGGCTGACGTGGCCCGGGAAAGGGAGGTTTGGCGTCCTTTGCTGGATCTGTCACCCCCCCCCTTCCCGCGATCCCGGATAAGCGGACGAAGACGGATGGATGGTATTATGAATGTTAGTAAGTCATCTTAAGTCCCCCCAGCCTCACGGCCAGACAGACATTTCCCCAATCTGCATATTTCATTCGATTTTCCCAAACCAACCTCTTTTACAGTACTGCTTCTGTCTCGGCCTAAAGATGTTGTTTGTTGCTAATTGGCAAAGGGGCGGAGGGGGGGGGGACAAAAAAAAAATCCAAATGGCAAACGGACAAAACGCAACTAATCTTTTCCTTACCCGTCCCTGTAGTTGATGACGGTGTCGACGATGGTGTTCATCTGTTTGGTGAGTCTGGACGGGTTGGGCGAGAGCTTCTCCGCCGGGGGGCGCCCGCGCCTCTTCTTGGCCTTGGCGCCTCCGTCCTCGCGGCCCGACGGCTCCTTGTCCTGCCGCCTCTTGCGCTTGCGCTTCCTCAGCCGGATCTCCTCCTCCATCTCCTCCAGGTTTCCGTCCTCGACGGCCTGCGATCAAAAAAGAAAAGGGGAAAAAAAAAAGAGAGATCTCGTTAACACGCGACCATTTCGTCAATCAATGAAACCCAATTTTTCTTTTTTACAAACCACCTCCTATTTACACAGACTAACAGACGCCCGAGGCTAAATGAGGAAAAAGTGCCTCGCAGGCACTTGATCGTGCTCATTGTGTACTGCACAGCGGGATGGTGTTGTTTTCGGGAGGTTTTCCCATCACGCGCTTTAGTTTTTATTCCGTTAATGCCCTCGCACTAGCGTACACAAACCTTTGTCTGTGGGCAAAGGACTAAAAACGATCCCGACAGTTTCAACATACAGCCGATGTGCAGGTATCGCAGGCTGCGGCGTGCCAATTCCCTGAACCCAATGAAAACCAATCAATTGCTGTCACACGGAGACGTGAAAACTCAACGTGGTGACGGGCCGAATTGACAGCTCGCACTTCCCCCCCGGACACCGCCGTCGCGTCAGTTTTTCCATTGTTCTATTCTGGGGGGGGGGGGCGCATGACTGGCGTGAGTCATTAACGACGCGAGAAAAAAGAAACGCCGGCGTCCCAGGCGTATTCGCTGAGGGTGGTATCGAAAGTGATGTTTTGGGATTTTACACGCACGCACCAACCACCCACCCACCCACCCACACACCCACCCACCCACACACACACACACACCCACACACCCACCCACACCCCCACACCACCACACACACACACACACACAGTCCCGTTGTTTACTTTACGTCACATTTATCTTCCCATCGCTTGACTTTCAGTTTGAGGCTTGCCGTAAAGCAGACGCATATTCGATTTCCGCATATTCTCCCCGTTTCGGCACTCAAACTTTACCCGGAGCCACTGCTTCTCGGTCAGCGCGTCGCTGTAGTCGACGTCGCGGCGACAGCGCGCCCCCTGCGCGAACATCTTCTCCTCCTCCTCCTCGTAGGTGAGCCGCTCCACCTCGGCCTCGTCTTTGATGATCCAGGACGGCAGCTCGTCCTCCTCCATCAGGCGAGGTTTGCGCTTGGGGTTCCTGGCGTCCTCCCGCCGTCTGTCCATGTCCATGCGCTGGAGGAGGTGGAAATGGATCGCACTTGGTCTGACATTCTTTCATTCGATGTAAAATTCCAGCGACAAATATAACGGTACAAAGTCACAGACCACTGGATAATGTCATGGTTTGATTCAAATCTATCAAAAAAGAAGACTACCGAGCCAAACTGAATGGAGAGATATGACGGATAACCTACAATTATCTCTGGCTAAACAAATACACAAACGGAAGCAGCTCCCCGCTGCTCGTCTATATCAAAAATGATAGAGCGAGACGTTCCAGTTCCCTTTTTTTTTTTTTTTCTTTTAAATGCAAATTTAAACATCAATTGGAAGATCTAAAAAAAAATGTTTTCTCACCATAAAAAGCTCAAATTCATCTTCGTTGCGGGCTATCATCTGGTTCAGGGTTTCGTCATCCGGCACTTCATCTTCCTCCTGGAATGGCAAGAAGGACGAAAAGGAAAAAAAATGTATAGCAGGCATAGGACGACGTTTGTGTACGTTTTCACTGTTCTTTTCACACGCTGCAATTTTAGATCAAATGCCAAGGCTGAACGTTGAAAATAAGAATCCAGTTAGTATTATAAGCGAGGAGGTGATCCTATCTGCAGAGAGCGGTCTCTGGGCCTCAGAAAAATCAATCAAAACCAGCATGCATAATTTAACGAGATGATAAAACTATACAAGGCCACTTATATTCATTTTATAAGCGTGCCCTCTCAGGCGCGAATACGTCCTCCACATCGTCTTGAGACGCTTTTTCCGATCAATAAATGAAATCAGGTTTGACCTCATTCTGCTCCTCGGTCTCCAAGATGGCCTGCAGGAAGGCGCGGCGCTCGTGGCTGGAGGACTTCTGGTCGAACATGCCCGCCTGGATGACCTTCTGATCCACGTTCAGTTTGTATTTGGCGGCCGCCAGGATTTTCTCCTCCACGCTGTTGACGGAGCACAGGCGGAGCACGCGCACCTCGTTCTGCTGACCGATGCGGTGCGCCCGGTCCTGGGCCTGCAGGTCCTGGGTTGTGCGAAAGGGGAGAGAGCCAACGTGAGGCCGTTGTTGTCATTTTGCCAATATGCAACGCAACTTTGACACAACGACATTGTCCTCCCGCCAACCTATCCTTTCCGTCAGCCAATGAAATCAAAGCAGGCATAGTTGTTCTTTTCCCGTATTTCGCACACACTCCAGTTTTGCCTATTTGAGCCGTGACTCACCGGCTCAACATCAATGAATGATGCACCCAACACATTATTTCAATACGAGAAGGAAGGCAGCCTGTTCCAAATCAAACAAACGTCGCAGATGTGCATCTTTCCCGTCTCGTTGTCGGAACACAACAAGGAAAGTCACCTGAAGTTAATAAAAACATTGAACTTTTCCTGCAGTACATTGCTGTGCATTGACTCTCCGATTCGGATCTGACTCTTGTTTGAAGAAGCCAAAACATGAAAAATGAACGTGACATCTGGAAATATTGTAGATATGAGGCAATTCCATTTCGATTATCATTACCATTGCTAAGTCACTCAACTTGCAGGGTATTAAGCAATAAATGAGCCCGAATTGCATAATGGATATCCCCAAAGCGACGGAATCCGATCGTGGAATAAGATGCCTGAAAGCAGAGGCCTTCGGAACCGGAATGTGAAACTCATCTTGCCAGAGGAAGAAGATGTAAATAGCTGGATGTTTTCAGCTCGACGAAAGAGAGCTGACTGAATAATGCATTGAAATAAGTTCATGTTAACAAAACTGATGATACAGGAGCACACCTACATAATTACAGAGGGCTGCTTCAATCATTGCACAGCCGACTGGAGCCGAGGAGGAGGATGTTTTGGAAAACAGAAGTAAAATTGTGAGGGGGGGGGGGGGGGGGGGGGAAGGGGGGGGGGGGGGGGGGGGGGGGGGGGGGGGGGAGGAGACATAATATATATAACTGTCCTTACAGGGTGGCATAATACAATCTAGCGAGGGACAGACCTGGTGGGGGTTCCAGTCGCTGTCATAGATGACGACCGTGTCCGCCGCCTGCAGGTTGAGGCCCAGGCCCCCCGCTCTCGTACTGAGCAGGAAGATGAAGTACTGAGATCCTTCCTCGTTAAATTTCTTCAGCAGTAACGCTCGGTCCTCGGCCTTGGTGGTTCCTGAAACACGGGGCGCGATTGTGTCACAGTGCACGGCCCATCCGCTTCATTCTCGCGATCATGATTCAAGCTGGTGCCAAAATGCGATAAAACCATTTGAGCAGCCCGTTCACGTGACTGATGAGATTAAATCTCACGAGGGGGCCACAGGCTACAGCTGCCTATCAAAGATACATCTTCGTTTGATTCGTGGATGAAAGTGGCGTGTGATTTGTGGGGTGACGCTGTGTAGCGAGTGAGCTTAATGTGATTACCTACTTTCAATCATTTATAATATTGTTTTGACTGTATTCCATATCATTGCTGCTATAGATTATACTCGTGCAGCTGTGTATTAAATTGGTAGTCTGAACAAGTTTCAGCTCTCTGCAGCTCCACAATGAACCGCACAAACATTCAATTAAAGATCACGTTATTTTCAAAAGTGGGAAAATTATCTGTATCATTATGAAACTGTGGCAGCACAAATTAGAGAGCCAACTGCCTGAGTCTAATTTGTACAGTTGCATACCCCAAACAGAATATATTAAATACGATGCAATTATGTAAAAAGAAAACGGGATCATCTGTCAAGGGGCAGAGCTTACCATCGAGGCGTAAATATTGAAAGTTGCGGTAGCTGAAGTAGTCCTCCATGATGGTCATGAGAGTCGTCATCTGGCAGAACAGAAGGACCCGGTGGCTGGTGGCCAGAAGCTTGGGTAGAATGCGATCCAGAAGCTCAAACTTTCCAGAAGCTCTATACAACTCTGGCCTGCGCGGAGACGGTGACATCAGGAATGGGTCAATATCATTAATAAGGACAAGTATTAGGCCTCTACGGTAAAGGATGCCGAGACGCTATGTAACAGTCACTTTATACATTCTGGAAGCGCGGCATCAAAAGTCAGTGGCTCAGGCTATGCATAACCGACAGTGGAATTTCACAAAAAACGTACGATTTAATGAACAACTTTGACAGTTTTACGATATCAACAAATAAAAAGAGAACAAATACGCCGCTGCTCCTTATTTTCGTCACGTCTTGCTGTTTGTTGTTTTTCTAATTAGCTCTCTCTCTTTCAACACTGTCAAACATTTTTAATGTTCAAAATCAAAGTAGTCTGTCTAATAATTACTTCCAGTTGTTTTGACGGGGAAAAAAAAGTTCCACTAAAAGTCACATCTGCATAAACCCTCCATTGTTTTTGTGTTTATATATTTATATATATATATATGTTATCACCTAAAATATGTTTGTGGAATAAAAATCGATTTTAGTTTTAATTATCCGACACATCTGCCTCAAACTCGGTGCTAAATTCAAGGGGCTTCACACAAAGTCGAGGAGACAGTAGTAAAACTTGAAACACTGCTGGGTACCCTGCTGTGAACACACATCAGCTGGTTGTCAATCAGTTTGTTTCAGAGGGAAATAATGAAGAGGAAACGTGTTTTTATATAAACAAGTTCTTAAAATGAAAGCCCTAATATGAATCATTAATGAGCAGCGCATCAATATTTGATAAAAGTTGGTGTATAAACAGGTGATAAATGAAACTATTCATGCAGGTGTCTTTGCTTGTGTGTGTGTGTGTGTGTGTGTGTGTGTGTGTGTTTGTTTGTGCAACAATGTCACACGTGCACTGTGTGACATTTTCTCTTCAAAGGACTCTGGCATTTGGTGTTTTTTTTTGTAATTTGTATTACATAATATATATATATATATTTTTTTGCCCAACATACCCACTGATGATGGCGTTCGGAAAGCCCAAGTGCTCGGCAAAAGATTCCTGTAACACAGAACATTGAATGGTTTAAAGGCGGTTCTCCGCTAACTTTTATCCAAACTTTAATTGACAATCAAACAACCTGAGCTTCAGTTTGTGCAGAAAGCATTGTTTGCCCCCTAGTGGAGAGAGAGGTCGAGCAAATCATATTTCATATTTCAAATCACATATGGATTTATGATCGTTCGATGATTGCAGTCTAATCTATTCCAAAAAAAATTAAATACTGTGAATATGGCATTATCTTATTATTAACAGCCTATTCCTGTGGTCCGGGCCGAGCAGTGCTCACCTCAATGTGCTGGAACATGTACGGATGGTTGCAGATCTTCTTCAACTGCATGATGGTGTTCATCAGGGTCTTCGCCCCTCCTTTGCCCTGGAGAAAACCATTTTGCAGATTATTATTATTACTTTTTTTTTACAGGTCTATTGCAGCATAGTCACCAGCGCAAAAAAAAAACAAAAAACGACAAGAGGCTTTGAAGTGAACGCATTTTAAGCAGTGCATACAGATTTTTCTCAGATTGCGTGCAACCACCTGCCTTCCCAGGTGGTTGCTATAATAGACACTTTGATGTACTACATAGAAATGGAAGCTGAAAGCCAAGGAGCGGTCGCCGTAGTTGAACGGATGAGCCACGCAGTCTTGAGCAGCGTCTCGCTCATTTCACAGCTCGTTCTTTTTTTCTTCCAAGAGTTAAAACACAGGGTAAATTGATCTGATGCAAGGCAGCAACATTTTGAGATGTTCTATTCTGAAACAGCGGGAGGCTGAGCGTACACCGATAAGACACGGTTTCGACGGCGTGGCACTGCGATAAATCAAAGTGAAGACACGGGAGTCTGGGCATAATTACCTTCTTGTCTTTCTCCGAGCCGTCGGTGAGGAGGATGCCTTTCTGCATGTGGCGGTACAGCACCTTCTGTATGGCGGACATGTCGCATTTTACGACGTACTCCACCTGTGCAAAGGTAACCCGTTTTTAAGGGTGGAAAACGCATCGTGGATCGATCACGGTCTACTATTACACAGTTAATATGAAAGGAGAAAAAAAAAGGGAGAGAAAGGAAGTTGAGAAGGAGAAAATTATAGTGCCACAAGTACCGTGGACCATGTAATACTTTCGAAGACGCTATATGAGGTGAACCTCGGGCTTGACCAGATATTTATTTAATTTTAATTTGCTCCACTCCGGCCACGGGAAACATGTGACCCAAGCCAATGCTTTACTTGATTCAAAGAAATGTAATCTATATATATATATATATATATAAATTGTATTGCAAAGTGTGCAGATAAAATAAAAACATGGTCCCTTAAAATCCAAGTATACAAAGAGGGTTAAGTTAAAAGAATGGGGCCTAGCTTAAAACAAACAAGGAGACAAAGGAATGATGGAGAAGAGGCAGAGATGATGAAGGACATGCTACCGCATAGTGGAGTGGCCATTAAGCGAATGCCACTTAAAGGATGATAATTGCAGTCAAATAAAAAAAAAAAAAAGTGAGGAAAAAGTAAGTAAAGAAAAGGGGTTTCCATTTTACCTTCTCTGGCAGCTGAGACTCCACCTCCTTCTTCAGTCTGCGCAGCAGGAAGGGGCGGAGCACCTTATGCAAACGCCGAATAATCAGGATGGTCTCCTCCTCATTAAGGTCAACCTGAGGGAGCGCAGAAAGTAGACGTGAGGATACATTGCGTCGTTGTTGTGTTGTAGTTTCTTATTGTCTTTCAAAAACATCATGACAAAAAAAAAATATTTATCACACAATCAACATTGCAATATTAGACAGACAGACCGTGAAACGCCACATTGCACCCATAAATGAAATGTTTAAAGAGAAGAAAAAGTAACAAAGAAAACAACAAAGAAGAAAAAGCGTTTGTCTAAAAAGTGACTGTTATGGAGTCGCATTAACTTTGAAACAAATTGTAAGCACATTTGCTTTTTGGGGGCTCAGCCTTTCATTGCTCCAACAATTGCTGTTTAGAAATAAACACTTCACATTTCGGTTTGTATTTTCGTTTATGTTTTTCTCGCTATTAGAGCCCCAACCCAAAACTAACTTTGCAATCTCAGTTGAACCAGCAGGTAAAATGATGGGCAGAATAATGCAAAGAGCGTGACAAGTCTCTTTGTTTTTGTTTTTTTTGTTTATTTCTTCAGCGGCTTTGCTTAAAAAAAAACAAAAAACAGCTTCCATTTCATTTACAGTAAATTGGGTTTTTTAGGTTTCCTCTGTCACCCGAGTTCGGAAAACTCAACGTACGGTGACTGTATGCAAGGGGGAACAATACTTCCACTTTGTTTGTAAAAGTGTGTGTGACGGATTGGCTCTAACGTCCCTGAGGGAAAGCCAACCTAAGTTAACTGAAGTTTTTTTAAAGCTCGAGACTTGTTAAAGGTGTTAACTTTGTACTTTATACAATTTTAATCACTTTCTTGTTATTTACTTTCAGGGAAAAGGACAGGTGTGATTAAGGTGAATGAAAGAGAGTTGTTAGGGTGTATTTGGCAAAAAAAATTATCCCAGTAAATGGAAAAACTGAAACTTTCAAAAAGTTCCCTTTTTAAACACAATTTATTTCGATTCAGAAGCTGTCCCAGCGATTGAGAGGACAGCATAAAGAGTTCTGGGATGAAAATGAAATGCAGACTAGATTGTTCTTCTGTCTGTGAATTGGACCTTGTGAATGTTATACTCACGGTATACACCAAACAAATATATGTGTTAATATATATTTGATACATACATACATACATTTGAAAAATATGACAAAAGGTTCATTATTACGAAGAGTATTTGCTTTAGGACCCACGTCCGCCTCAGTAACAGGACAGAAACAAGAAATGCAGACCGAGGAGTACGGGCGGGTTTCCTGCACTCACCCTCTCTCCTGTCATGGCGAACGGGGCGTTGAACCACTGCTCGAAGGTGCTGCAGCTCTTGAAAATGGTGGGCAGCAGGAAGTTGAGCAGGGCCCACAGCTCGGGCAGCTTGTTCTGCAGCGGCGTCCCGGTGAGGAGGAGACGGCGGGGAGCCACGTAGTGGGTGTTCAGCACCTGGGTCAGCTTACAGTGGTGGTTCTTCATGCGGTGGCCCTCGTCCACAATCATGTACTTCCACTTAATCTGCATGAACAGGGTAAGGGTTCGACTTCAATCGTCATTGTACGCCATACATGACATGCGTGACATTACAAACTGGTAAATTCATGAGAGACACGCCGGTTTAGCGAAGAGACGATCTTTTTCTGCGGTGCCCTTTATTAAAAATTGGGCGAGGATGTTGGAGTGTGATGACGGGCAGACATGGGCAGACGCACAGAGGCATGGGGCCCTTTTTAATCCATATTGTGCTTTTTTTTTTACCTGAATGTCAGCGTGCGTCACTATATATTAGGCTTACGATTTGGAAATAAGAGCGCAAGCGGGAATGTGCGGTAGCAGAGGACGGAAAATCGGAAGTCTCTCACCTTGGCGAGTATTTGCTTGTCCTTGATGATGTATTCATAGGTGGTCAGCAAGACATTGAATTTCCCGCTGCGTAGCTGCGGCAAGAGCCCGCGGCGCAACACGGGGGTGCCCTTTCATCGGGGAGACACAAAGAAGAAGGCGGGCTTCTGTTGTAAGTCAGCCGAAGGCAATCAGACTGTCTCAGATAGAAAGAAAAAAATAAAAAAATAAATAAAGTACTCACCTTGTACGCAATTTTCACAACAGAAGGCGCCCACTTGTCGAGTTCATAGACCCAGTTCGACAAAGTCCTGAAATAACGACAATGACAATCATCACTCGAGCTGGAGGTCACATGTGAGAAAGGTGTCTGGATTTAGAGCAATTAAAAAGATAATGAGCGCCTCATGGGACGAGAAGAAAGGAGGCAAAAGCGGGCTTCAGAATATCGCAATAAAAGGCAGGGAACTAGTTGATTCTTCTTTTTTTTTTTTTCTTTTTTTAAATCAGTGGTTTTATAGGTTTCGAGATAGTTGGCTGCATAAACAATAGCGGACAATAATTGATGCTGTGGCAAAGCGTATAAGCATTTCAGAGAGTGGGAAACAGACCATGTATCTAATAATTTGTCATGATTGCTGGATTGTGTGACCGTATTTCCCAATACACTAGTGGTTCCCAAAAACATGAAAAAGCGGCCGGGTTAGTGAACCACTGCGTTTCGCAAAGAGTCTTATGTTTCACTTTTTACAAGAGAAAAACTACGGCTTTTTACGACCGATATGATGAGATACAAAATCTCTGGCGTATTTCGAGGAACCATTGATCGTATGTATGGTGTGTATGTGATTATGAAATGACACCCCACACAAATTTTACAATGTCCTGACTCCCCATTTCCTCTTTTTCAGTGCCATCTTCCCAAAGTTGGTATATTTCTATTGAAATTCATCCACGCAAGCGAGCGATCTTAAGACGCCGGGAACATCCGCTCCTTGCTGAAAGACCTTTTGACGCGTTTCAGCACACTGAGTTAGAAGAGCCACGACGGACGCAGGCTACGGGGTACTGACGAGAGAGGGACGATGATGAGGTAGGGACCATTGAGCCTCTTGAGCTCCATCAGGTAGGTGATCAGGGCAATGGTTTGGATGGTTTTCCCCAGGCCCATCTCATCAGCCAGGATGCCGTTCAGATTGTTGTTGTACAGGGACACCATCCACTCCAGCCCCTGGACCTGAACAACGCACAAATGAGGCCTGAAATGATGGTGTACATAAAGAGCCCAATTTCAAAAGTGATGAGCCGTATCATGGTAAAATACATTTTGCATGAAAAAGGGATAGAGCACTTCAAATGAAAGTTTTGAGTCTTTTAGGTATTAAGAGTACACACATGACAAACTGAAGCTTTCCTCAGCGCTCAAATGAGAATAGGTATTAGATTAGAATAGATTCAACTGAATCGTCAAAGTACAAAGCCAATGTATATACTAAAATATATATATATATATATAAAGGCATATATTATTTATATTCTATTTTAATATATAAAGGTGCGGGCATGGTGTATTTCATGCCTCTGATTAAATATGATATAAAAAGATTTTCCCAAAAACTTTAACGTCGCTGCCAACTGTGAAATTTCATATCCTAAATGATTCACGCACGGCATGAAAAAAAAAAAATCAACCGCGTTACCTCCCCTGTAGCTCGCCTGTGGCGGAAAAACAATCAGCAAGAGAGAGAAAATGAGTAAAAAGTGCAGGGAGGCACAGGCAGCAGAAAATGTGACAACCAATTAGTTAATTACATCGTTAATGAAATGCGCGTCGGCAGACAGAACAGATGCAACATATATAAAAAAAAGACTGTAGGTAAAAGCAATGAAAATAATATATATATATATATATACACATACATAAATATAACAATGCAAAGCCCCTGTAATTTCTTGATGACGAGTCAGATCTGACTATTGTCACGCTGAAATCGCTCCCATTTTCCCAAGGAGCCGCCACCACATCTCATTTAAAGTCTGGCGCACCATAAATCCGAGATGGGCCAGTAGTGCATCTTGATTGGAAGGAGACAAAAAAAAGCCAGCTGCAACCAATTGTCAGTTCCCTATCGCCAGTAATCAATCTTTCACTGCCAACCCCACTTACTACACGAGAGATGAGTTCACAGTGTCACCATAGCCCATAATAGAGATACTGAGGAACTCTGCAGGAGACACAACTGTGGATTCCTATTTCTGAGTCTACGGCTGTCCGGAGAGGCCGCGATAACGAAACACAAATACATATACGCCTCATTTAAATATCATCCAAAAAGAGATTGGTTTAAACTCACCAACTTTCAAGCAGCAGGAACAAATGCCTGCAGGTGTTGGTTAGTTTAGGTTTACTTTAGCACAAATGATCATTAAAAAGTGGTTACCTCGGATCCGTGTGCTAATTCAATGTCATTTGTGAAAATGCAGATTCCTGTTTAAGTAGCCTTGGCAAGATTGATTAAAAAACTAAATTTTATTTCGTATTCATGAGTCACGCTCTAGGAAGCCATAAAAAAACAAATAACATGAGAAAGAAAGAGCGAAGAGGAAACACAAAGACGGCCGCTCGCTCAAATTAAACTGGCTCTTCAGCAGATAGGTAGAAAATATTCAATTGGAAACTAATTTAAAAGGCAGGGGAAGAAAAATACATTCCAACGGCCATTGTACAAAGGTGAGCAGTAAAAAAAAACAAAAAAAACAGAGAAAAGCTACAGAAAATATCTAAAAATAGGAGGGTGGGCAGGACGACGTTTGTGTGTGTGTGTGTACCTGGTTTACCTGGTAATGTTTGAGCATGCCATTGATCAGCAGAGACGACTGCTTCTCGACCCTCTCAATGACGGCATGGGCCACACCGTAGTAAGACTGAGAGCTGGTTTCTCCGGTGGGAACGCTGTACTCATCATCCACATCCTGCTTGACTGACCTGTTGTGGAAAAAACAACCAAACAAACAAACAAACAAACAAACAAACATGTGTGTCATCACTTCAGCTGTGCAGTGAACTTCAGGACAGATGTTCACGATCATTTTTAGGCCTCAGATGTGTCTGGGGCCAGGAAAGACATTTTAAGGGGCCTCAATTTCTGCCCCCCGATGGAAAAAATATATATTCTAGAGCTTTTATCCAAGAGAGATTCATTTCTCTTTATCTTCCGGTATTTGCATAAATGCTGAAAAAAGATCTGCCTCACAATATTAAGGAAAGATATGCGTATCGGTGCAGTACTTTTTTTTAACTGAGTCTGCAGTCAGCATAAAAAAAAACAACCCCTATGGCGGTTAAAAATACTCACATTTAAAAACACTAATCATCAAGCACGCAAACAGCGTGGATGTTCAAATTCATCCTCTTATATGTGTGTCTTCATTCATGAAATACATGGCAAACTAACTTTGTATCGTGTGATGGTGGAAAAAGGAATGCCATACTCAATTAAGTGCTTGGCAGCCATCACAGACACGACGTTTCCGTTGGGATCGATTATCTTCTCCTCCATTTCGGATTTGGCCAGATCCTCTTCATCCTGATGGGGGTAAAGTTGAGAATTCGCGACTGAGAGCTTTACGTAACACAATAGTGACCGCACAGAGAGGGCACAGACCAAGGGCCTGGTGGAGAGTAGCGTGACCGAAGTGCAATCAGCTACAGCCCCCTGCTGGATTCCGATGCTTGCAGGTAGATTTTTGTCTGACTGGTTAAACTCAGAATGCACTCTAAATCCCATTTATTCACAGATGCATTGTCGCACGATTGGGAGGACCATGTGACAGTTTATCTACGAGATAGTCACCGACCTCCTCCTCGAACTCGGAGCCACTCTCCTCGCTGTCTGACCGCGGAGCGACTTCATATCTGAAAACCAAGGGAATGGAGTTATTTCGCGGTGCCAAAAATTCACCCCTGAATACAGAGAACCACACACACGCGCACGCACACACAACCTTCCCATCCCTGATTGAGGTCAATTTACAGCCTGTGCCTGGTCGTGATGAATATAATTACTCACGATTTAAAACCATCACTCAGTTTTTCTTACAGTATAATTAAGGAAGCTTTGGACTATTTGCCCTTACACAATTACACGTTTATTGCCCTGGCTGCCACTGTACTAATTAGCTGTCATTTGCGGTCTTTTCTGCCCTCCCCGCACACACACACGCACGCACACACACACACATACATACAGGCACACGCAGGATACACTATAATATAAAGGGGACCCAGACACTGCTGTGTATATGAAACATGGATCGGAGTCTGCACGCTTACACAAGCGGATCCTGCATTGTTGATGTGCACGCACCTTTAACGTTCAGCGTCAACGGTTGCGGCTTGAGGTTTAAAATAAATACGTATCATTTTGGCCGTGATCAGGGGGAGGGAATGTGACAGGTGCAAAGTACATCCAATAAACAAACAATAAAATCATTCCACTTTTAGAAAAGTGTAAGAAATCCTCACCCAGGGTTCATCTCGAGCCACGCCTCCAGCTGGCTGGATTTGGGAGCATCCGTTCCCTGCAGAACTTTGCCCGTCTCCGTCTGAATGACCTTCACCGGCAGCTCGCTCATTTGGCTGCTCTCGTCCATGGGCTGCGGAGAAAAACAAGGCAAAAAAAAAAAAATAAGAAGAATTGAGAAACGTGTGCATTCATAAAACTGAAACACGATATCTTGGCGTCATCGCTATCTGCTAATTTGTTCGTTCTGGAGGTACTTATCCGACCCCATTGTGACGAGAAATGAATTACTTGCATGTGCCTGGTTTTCTGAACCACTCGCGTGTGCACAGAACAGTCCCACATATAATGTGTGAACACACAACTACGCGTGTCTCCACAGCGGGGCATGCAAACAAATTCAATGAAAGAGTAAAAAATCAACGGGCAATCCTGATGCACTTTTATTTGAGTCGCGTCCCTGCTTCACTTATTTATCTCCTTGAAGATAAGTCGGGGTATTAAGGAGGGATAATACAACCCAGTCTGGAATCAATAATCACCCCCTTCGAAAGGAGAGCCACAATTGAAGATTGACAATCACTGGGATATTGTTTGTCTTACAAAGTTGGCTTTCAGAGCCTTTCTCTTTCTGACAGGAGACAGAGGAGAGGATGCAATTAACGGCCGAGAAGAAATGTGAGAGGAAATAAACACAAAAGATTTCTTTGTTCGCTTTGTAAAAACAAGTGGCAGGGCGTTTGATTTCAGCTCTTCAGTCCAGCAATAATGATTAATGTCTGCCAAACCAGATCATCATATATATTTTTTTAATTTTTCTACAAGACACATTTTGAGGATGGGGGGGGGGGATTTGCAGCTTACCTCTCCATCGGGTCCAATGGCGCTGGTGCCTTCGTCATCTCCATCCACCCTCTACACATCAAACACACAAAAACCATACGGTGTGTTGAAAGTCACACCAGCATTGAGTCGTGCCCCTCAAGGACATCAGCTGCCTGATTAGTTCTGCCACACTCACTGAAGTGTTTGGGGATCAATCACGATATCGTTCATTCTGAAGACACTTCAGACAAACAGGATAATGAAGTGTGAAGTGTGTGACACCACACCTTTTTTTTTTTTTTACTTTCGAGTGGGAAAAATACTTTCTCTCCCTACCTTCTTTTTCTTCTTCTTTTTCTTCTTATCCTTGGCGGCCTGAGCAGCTTTGTGTTCGTACACCAGCGTGGTGAGGTTGGCCACGTATTCGTCCGTCTGCTGCAGCAGGTAGGCCAGACGCTTGTCTTTCTTTTGGTCAATTAGTTTTCGGTAGCCTTCCTCATCCTCGGCCTGCGGCGGGGGGAGGGTGACAGGAGGTTGACGGTTTAAGATAACAACGCTTAAAAGAATGAATGAATCGCCGTTGAAATAGTGAGCCTAGTTTTGGTCATGAGACGCCTACAGGTGGTCCATTGAGATGAGGACAAAAATGAATATTAATAATCATTAAATAAGTGATACTAGTATTCCAAGATACCAAAGTTAGACATTCATTTCAAACAATACATCAAAATAACGCAAGTAGTTGAATATGACTCTATTCTAATAGGGACAAGTGGAAACATTCCAGGATTTATTTGTGGCGATAACATTTTTTTGGATGCGAGACTTCTCACCATGAGCCTCCTCATTCTCTCCTTCTCGATTCTCTCCGTCTCCTTCTTCTGCTCCCGCTCTGTGTTGGTGTGCCAGTTGGCAATGGCTCTGGTGAGTTTCTGGGTTTTGCCGGACACGGAGCGGTGATAGTCTTTGAAGTCCTTAGCGTGCTGAAGGATGCTATTGAGATATTCCTGAGAAGAAGAAGAAGAAAAAAAATTAAAAAAAACGTTTGGGTTTTGTGAGATTAGGTTGTTGAGCTGTTGAAGTATATATATAATAAAAAAAAAAAAAAGGCAGAAACATTACATCCGAATGGACGGAACCGATCGATGCTGCGTCATTATTTTTCACTTTCTAAAACGGTTGAATTTAGTTTCGAGGATGGATGGCCACTGTCAAGAAATAGACAGACAATGTATTTTTTTTACGACTCAAAGTGAAAGTGATTCACAACCTGTATTTTGTGTCAAAACCTCTGTTTTCATGTCGGCACTCTACAGGGTATTTATTTTTGAATTTGGGCAAAAACCAATTCAATAGTTAGAGTGCACTGGACCTTACTCGATTTAAAACCATGGCCAGACACGGCTCTCTTGCGTGCAAACCCTCCCCCGTGTGAGTCACCTGATGTTTCTGCCTGCGCTTCTTCTCCTGCTCCAGCTTCTGCTGCTTCTCCAGCTTCTCGGTCATGCGCGCCTCCCTCAGCGTCTGCCGCTTGCTGCGTCTGTAGGCCTTTGAGTTGAGCGCCGTCTCCAGGGTCGTGTCGCGCCTCATGCACGCCACCACGTCCTGCCTCAGCTGGAGATGTATGCACAGAATACACACCTCGGCTTTAATTTCTAGTTAAACGGATGGCGGATGGACCTGCACACCTCGAATCGTCCGTGAGGGGTTGCTGGTAAATTTGGTAAATAAATAAATAAATATATATATACTGTATATGTTCGAGATTCAAAAATGAGAGGTGGGTAAAGTGGTGCGTCTAAAATTGAATACACAGTTTAAAAAAGGACGCTACTGACTCAAGCAACTGCCAGTTTCACTATATTAACCATCTTATCAAAACAACACGGGAATGTCAATTTGTGCACACGTCATACAAGAACCAATTTGAATCAGTCGCTCTTAAATCATCTGGCAAAAACTGTCCAAAAGCTGCTCCATAAGGAATGATGTATGTGCGAGTGCATTCAGTGAGAGCTAATCAACATTAACTCTATTGGGGTAGAGTTGGGGTCATTAAATGCAGCCACATGGTCATGTACCTGCCGCTGAAAGTTGAGGAGACGCAGCGCCTTCAGCTCCACGGTGGCTTTATTCCGCAGGTCTGGAGGCAGGGAGCCCGGCAGACTCTCCAGTTCCTGGATTCGATGTGCAATCCGAGCCTGAAGCCTGATGAAAAGTACGACATGGCATCAAGCGAAGTTCCAAGGTTAAATTCTCTAATATCAATGACAGCTATGATCCGCAGGGGACACCCGGGGTGAGGTTGAATGTTTGAAAAGTATCTATTACTAAAAACAGAAATGTGCTTTGGAAGATTGGAAATCCACGTATTCCTTTTTTATGCCACTGAGAAGAAAAGAACTGGCCAGTGTCTCTATTATTATATTTTTTTTAACTAACCTCGCAATTTTTTTTTTTTTTTATCGTAATATTTTGCACATTTCCATAAAACACTTCACTGTGCTTTTCGCAATTGAGGTCTGTGTCTGTTTCTACAAATTAGCCTGGCTTCTTTCATGTCTCTGGCTTTGAGAAAAAACTGTTGATGGAGTTGGCGAAATTAGTAATAAAGTAAACAATTCTGCAATTTTTTTCTTTTCTGTAGCCATCTACTGCAGATGTTTTAAGTTAATCTAGTTCACCTATGGTCACAAATTGTTTTATTGCAGGTTTAATGATAAAATGTGAAAGCAATCAGATACTTTATTCATTCTGAACCGTATGTGTGTGTTGCATGTGTCATTGCTCACTGGTGAGACCAACATAAGTGGGTGATGAATACCTGTACTCTCTCTCCTGAAGAATCCCCACCGGGTCCAATCCTTGCGGCTTCTGGATGGGCGTGACGCGGTTCTGCTTCTGCTGCATCTGGAGCATGGGGGACACCTGCTGTCCCGGAGGCTGAGGCGTCACCGTGCCGCCCGGGACGGGCCCCGGCGGCACAGACGTGGCCTGAGGCGGTGCAGGGGACGGGCGTCCGCCGGATGCCGGGCCGAGGTGCTTCTGTGCGTTGGCCTGATTTTCACCACCCTGACCTGGAGAGCAAAGACCGTCTCTGTTACTGGGTCAATTCTCAGGAGGGCAAGTTGGCAAAAAGACATGAGCAAATCAATAAAAAAAACCTTGAGACTCACGCACAGCGTATGGTGTGTGTCTTTTCGAAGACACATTTTAGTTTTGAAACATGTCACTTTTGCAACTGTAACACCTGGTTTCCACAATATTTGGGAAAACGTGTGCCCCCCAATACTGAAACTATAACTGGGTCGCAACCGAAATAACAGTGTCGAATGCAACATGGATAATTATTTATTTTACATTTTGTTAAATCACGGGTCTCACTTTTTATAACAACTGTTTTATGTTCATAAATGCTTGTCTGGATTGGTTTTGTTTACAAAAAAATAATATTTTTAAGTCGCAATATAGGCGTGTATGTAACTCTATGGAGTACTCACCATCTGACCAAGGCTTGGGTCCTGCACTTTGATTGTGACCTTGCATACTTGGGGTTGCGCACGGACTTGACTGGGGTCCACCAATAGGTGCCATTAACATACCTTTCAACGATATAAGATTTTCTTTTTGTTAATCGTTCATCTGTCTCAGACAACCACTGTAATGCTGATATCTTGCGTAGTTATTCATATGTAACCATAAAAAAACACTTTACTTAATATTAACAAGCTACCGCAGACAAAAAGTTAAAGATCTTCCTACCTGGAGGCCTGCTAAAAGGACTAGCACTAGGTGATGGCTGCTGCTGCTGCTGCTGCTGTTGCTGCTGCTGCTGCTGCTGCTGCTGCTGTTGCTGTTGTTGTTGTTGTTGTTGCTGTTGTTGCTGCTGCTGCTGCATTGTGGGTAGGCTTCTCTTGCCCTGAACAGCCAGTTGGAGGTTTTCAGGCAAGGGTTGTCCGCGGCCCAGGATCTTGTAGGCCAGGATCTGGGCTCTGAGTTGCTGCAGCTGGACCGGGCTGAACGCCGACGGACCCCGGCCCTGCTGGCCCATGTTGGACATACTGGAGATGCCTGTCTGGGGATCCATGGGCATCATGGGGCCCGACTGAGAGGGAGGCATGTGGGGCGGTGTGGGCCCCCCACCTCCTCCTGACAAGGGGCTTGAAGCATGCTCATGAACACCCATAGGAGAAGGGTGGGGCGACATGTAACCTATAACAAACAGGAAGGGTTTTAATCCTTCCTATAGCTCACACTAGTACCTTTAAAGCAACATGTCAGTTGGCTATTTGTTCACATATTTAATCCATGAACAAAAATAACCCTAAAAAGAATTAAATAGGACACTATTTGACATGGTATAATAGCCATTTAGTTATATTCTGTAGACATATTCTACAAGCCTAAAGGTTTGGGAAGCGCTGCCTTTGGACACCGATTAAATGTCTGATCTCATGAGCCATGAAAGTTACATGAGTTAACATACTTAATGAAAAACATTCAGCCCACTAATGTTAATTTTTAAAAAAAACAAAGCAACATGATACCTTGGCTGTGCTGGTCCATGGGACTCTGTGGAGGCCCCATCCCACTGTGCAGAGATCTCATCCCCACACCTTTCATGTGACCAAAGTGCATGGCATCTGCCATTGTCTTGTCAGTCATGCCCTCCATGGACTGAAAATGACAAAATTAAACACAAATATATAAATAAAAATAAGTGTCTGTTTATGGCCTTGTCTTTTGTGATTTGTGCTGTTAATCTTTGACATCAATGAACAGATATAACGTATAAACTGATTTTTCATTTAAAAAGACAAAAATGGAAAGATGAAAAAACACAGTAACTTCAAATATATGCTCAGGTCTTCATACATATGGAGGAACATGGGAACAATTGTTGTACGGGTAGAAACACGGTACCTTGTGCATAGGATACATGCCGTCCTGAGAGTAATCACTCTGGCCCTGCATGCCATGAGGTGCATTGGGTGTTCCAGGCCCAGGACTGGGTCCCATCATACTGTGCACTGAGCCTGGTGAGGGGTCCGGTCCAGGGCTGGGGCCCAAGATGGGCCCCGGGGAAAGACCTGCTCCCGGAGAAGGGCCAGGATGGGACATACCACCGGATGTGTCCAAGGGGGTGGACATCTACTGAGCTGCTGGAAGGACACCAGACAGCTACAGGGGGGGGGGGGGGGGGGGGGTTGTTTGGAGGTGTTCATTTTAATGCCACGCAAACAATACAAGTCCAGCTCCACAAAAACAAATGCAATAACAATAATATTGTATTTGGATATTATTGATGTTGTTGACTGTACACCTGCGATTAACCAAATGAACGGATGCCTGGTTTCTGTAGTCGTCACTGTTGGATGCACAAACTGTTTGTCACGCTAAAAAATGTAAATAAATAATTTCCTCTCGGCTGTTACATGCCAAACGCCGTCCCAGCTGGCGTGCACAAATGCATAAATCAGCTCATCCTAATATGTGACCTGATGATACGGTGAAACGTCGCATACATTTCTAGTACAGTGACCCACGTCGTTTATGCTGGAGTGAGAGAGTAGATGACGCGAGGGGGCTCTGTGAAGCACCACACCGCGGTGTTCCATCAAACCATATTATGTGCGGTTATGTGCAACCAACTGACTGAATCATGGCTTCCCCCAAAATCTGGTGGCCATAACGGATATGCATAGAAGAATGCAACTTCAGGTGAAAGTCAAACTACAGACGTGGCCTCGGTGTCATAGCACTCTGACATTTCATCAAGGTTCCCGATGGCTGTCTGAGCAAAGAATACGGACGTTTTTAAGACGGTGTGTTACGCACGACCGTCGGGCGACTTGGCTAACGGCTAGCTGAAGATAGCTAGCCTAGCATGTAGCCTTCTGGCTCTGGTTACAGACACCCCAACTACCGAACTGCGTGCTGTGAGAAAGTTTGGACAGTTAGCGGGACGTTAAGTAGTCACATGCCAGCATTTATCAAATACGAAGAGCCGTACGCTGCTTTACCTTTCGGCTGCACTGCTCACAATTAGGTGAAAATATTAAAAATGTTCTCCAAAATATGACTGCCATCAATAAGTTCACTCCCCCTCCGTGTTGTTTTGCTGACACGCTTCAGTTTTTCGTGTCGCCGCCACTGATTAGTCAGTGTCACCGGAACTCCCGCCTTCCTCTCCACTGATAGGCTGGATCCCACGCCACTCGTCTTTGGAGCTTGGGCGTGTATAGCTGCCAGTGTCTGGTCGAGGGTCCACAACAATAACACAACAGGGCCGTGTCAAAGTTAGTGACCAACTTTGATTTGTTATGTAAAATATTGCTACTAATATATTCATATATATTATAGTACACTAATTCCATCATCGTTAAATCGCACTTGATATCATTGTTCAACACCGTCAATCATTATCATCACCGTAACTGCGATAGATTTGCAGTCAAATCAATTCAAATAAGAAAAACAAAACGGAGAAATTGTTGAGCCATATGCACAATTAAAACGAAATATGCAATAGGCACACACATTTGTATGGTTTTGCATATGGTTCACAAACCAGAATCGCAGGCCATTGTCAAACTTTGGCATCACACACAGTTTACACAACAATGAAGTGTTGCTATAAATACATGTCAAGCTATTATTAAGACGCATAGGAACAATATATATATATTTTTATAGAATGAACCTGCATGGGGGAACCATTTAAAGGCAAATGTATGCGTTCTTCAAAGTGACCACACGGGGGCAGCAGTGACCAGCAGTTGCTCCAGTAAACCGGCCTCTGCAGCCCTGTGCTGCAGAAGCAGAAGCACCTGGCAGCTCCCATGAGTGACCACAGATATCCCAGCTCTAAACAAACATGTCAAGTCCAGAGAGATTTAGTGCTGCCCTGCATTTACATACACTAACTTATTACGTCTGATCATACCATTGTGGAGTTTCAAAGGCAAGCCATGCAAATCAGACACAGGTTTAGTCAGGCTCCATTTGCATCTTTCTGATATCAGAGGCTTGGTTTTGTTTTCAATATGAGAAGCTAGAGCTTTTTTTTACTCGCCAATTGTTTGCTTGAGATATGGGTTTTGCATCCCACTTATTTTCGGCCCGGTTTCTGCTCATTGTTCCTGTGTATTTGCATCAAATGTTTTGTACTGAACTAAATTAAAATACAACAAAAAAATGAACCCAGTTTTAGGGCTAAAATACAATACTTGTAACTACTGATTGTAAAATAATCTTTACATTTTGTGGGAATCGTGAAATGTTTATCGAGCCAATAATTGCTTAAGAACTTCTTTGTGTGTGTGTGTACAACTGTGACTATATATATCCCACTGGATTAATGAAAAGAACCAAATAATAACGTGTAGGATTTAAGCTCTTACTTTCATGTGGTGCACGCTCTCTGTCTATGAGCGATGACACTCCGATGACCTTGTAAGACATTCAAAGCACTCTACCCTGACATCCCAACATTTGAATACCTCACAGATCAATAAACAAAGCTGCACATTTAAATTTGGAATTTCAACTTCCCCTCCTCGACAGATCTGCCCTTTCTTACGTGTCTCCATAAAGGATGTGCACAGGGATCCTGAATGTAAATTTTACCCAAACAGCAAACCTGATTAACTTTGCGGGCTGTAACCGCCACCCCCCTTCAGATTCACCGATCCAGGAAAGGGCTCTGCCGCAGTCATTTGGCAGTGAAAGAACTAGTGGTTGTGGCTTCCATTCACCTTGAAGTCCTCCGTAAAAGGTTCGGGTGAATCACTGGCATGACACTTTGTTAAAAGTCTACGGGTTTCTGGATAGTAGAGCTGAACAATAGGAAACCCCATTTACAGATGCAAAGAAGGCGCCTCCAATTCTTACCCTCCCATCTTGCCTTTATATGTTCACTTCAAAGGCACTATATATAGAAACAACTTAGATGTACACATAGACACTGGTGTTTAAAATAATGTCCAGTCTTTAAAAGGTAATCATACCAACTCTGAATTGACTTTCTGTTAAAATACACAAAACAGAGTCAAAATGTTTTTAAATCAACGCATAGTTCATTCATAGTGCGAAGATTCCTATTGTTTTTTTTATCCATAATTCCCATATAATATAATATATAATAAATCAGCACCCCACAAATATATAACATATTACAAATCTCACATAAATGTACATAATTGCACATTATACATACAGCAACAAACACAGTTGTGCATACAATGTGTTGTTATGCACAGGTGTGAGCAAACTATGGGTGTGTTATAATTAGTTTTACATGAGCCACATTCGGCAGCGAGCTGTTTTCTTTTGCTCTGTGTGATCCGAGTGGCCCATTTGAATAACCAGTGCTTATTGTGGTGCACGTATTATAATTGGGAGCCAGATGATGGAGTGGCTGTTTGAACAGAGGGGATGACGTCCACGTATCAAAGAGGCTATGTTTGGCGTGTTACAGTTTACACATTTGACTCACTCTACTTGTTTTGGATTATCTAAACAAAGTATTATTGATATAAGCCACTGAAATAACACTTTATTCCTGTCTCATATTTGTATGTTTTTTCTGTGCCCCTTTTTTTTTTTTCTTTTTTTTTTTTTGCATCATTTATTTATATCTTGTTTTCATTTCAACTTGAAAAAAAAAAAAATCCGACTTCACCAAAGGTAACTCTCTATTTAGCATTTATTTATTTTGCCCTTGCAAACAAATCCAGCCTTTGGTTTTATATATTTTCTTTTAGCTTTTTTCCTCTTTAACTTATCAATGGTCATTTATTAGGCAAAGTCAAAGTAGTCCCAATGCTGCTTTTTCAGCCTTCAAGTGATAATAACAGGCGGTACTAATGATCCGAATGATGTTCTGGAGTTATTGGTGTGAGGTTTTTTTGCTACCTCATGGGCAGAAGTTATCTGGTAGAACATATAAGAGCAGTGACTTTTGGATCTCTGAAGTGTCTGGTGTGGCCCCAGCTGTTGTGCTGTCTCAGTAAATGATTTCCTCATCACTCTTGTCCAGCTGGCATCTCTCCATATCTCTCTCTGTCTCTCTCTCTCTCTCTCTCTGACCAGTGTTTGTTATTTCCCTCTTCAAGTACTTCCCATGAAAGAAAAACTTTCGGCGAGATTTACGGGCAGGTGCACCGTACCCTCCTCCATTACTCCACCCTCAATTTCTGCCTGCCAATGCTCAATGTTTGAGAGCGCTGCCTTTGAGCGCTCTCTGGGGACCGGCGTCTGGTCCTGAGCAAAAAAAAAAAAAAACAACGCTGCTGCTGAGATCTTTTTCCAAGATGGGGCCCGGGGGGTCACGTAGGAGGCTGAGAGGAGAGGAAGCGCTGTCAGAGGTAGCCTCTTTGTAGTTGCCTCGGCTGCAGGTGTTCTGCCATTCATTGTTAAAGCACGCTGCTTAATATTACAACCTGCCCGACATCTGGTGGCCTGGGCCCGAAGCAGCAGCACGTCGACGGGCGACGGCCCCCGACCGGCAGATCACGCATGAGCGCAGATGTCGATAGTGTCGGGGATATTTATTATTCTTTTACAAAGTGTTCGGTTGTCCGACGGGGAGACTTGAACTCAAATAAGCTTCTTTAAAACTTGAACTTGGAAAAAAAAAGCTGCTTCTCAAACTTGGTGGACCCTTTTTGCAACGGTAAAGCAATAGCGAACAATCAAGAACACCCAATGATGCAGACATTGACCCTCTGTGGCCTTCGGGACAAAAATCACACTACGTGTCGGAATCAGCACATATAGGACAGGTCACTTGAATGTTTGTCCTGAGTGACTTCTGCAAACTTGTGAGCAAAATGTGAGCAACCGTGCCATTAATTTTTTTCCCCCTGGACCAACGATTCAATGTGATGTTATTGTATATTTATATGCATATATTTATTAAGAGGAAACAGATCTCCCCCCATTATTGCTGCTGCGATTTGTTGAGAACCGCAACGAAGTGTAAAGCTACATTCTATTCATGGTTCACTTCTGACAACGGTGTTTGCGGCACTTCAAAACATTATATCAAACGCGCGGGGGTGAAGCAGCATGACAATCCTCGCCGAATGCTTTTGATTGACAAGTGATTTCTGGGAAGTGCCCCTACAAAGCGTTTTAACATTTTACAGCGACTACGGAAAAAAAAAAGGTACTGCTGCTGATCCATGTGTGTTAATGTTAATGACATCTGTAATTGAGTTGTGTTTTTTCTCGCCGCAGGTTGGAATTGGATGAAACAGAGCACAGAGGGTGAGTTGAAAAAAAAAAAAAAACCCAAATGTGTTTCCAGCTCTTTCAGTTTTGTAGCAGAGGCAAAGCGGAAAAGTGCAGAGCCAGCATGTGTTTTGAACTTGTCACAGTGAATCGCTGGGGTGTGTGTGAGTGTGTGTTTGTGTGTGCGTGTGTGCGTGTGTGTGTGTGTGTGTGTGTGTGTGTGGGGGGGGGTGTTACTGAATACCTGCCCACCATCAGTGAGCATCTGTGAGCTGTTAAGACCACTTCATCTCAACCACATCCAAAGGAGCGCGGAGGTTAGTGGTGTTAAGGTGCAAAGACAGCGGCGCGATGCGTGTGTTTGTGTAGAAACGTATCATCAGTGCTGCAGAAGAAGGAGAAAAAGGGCGTGAATGTGTGTCTGGTTTTGTGGTCCGCCCTTTGAATCGGCGCGGAAAGACGACACGAGGAGCTCAGCGGTGATACACTGCGGTATGTGTGGCATGCCGGCACTGATTGCTTGTTTCCACTCACAAAATTGAGTGCGGGGGACCCACACGGATGGAAAGGTGTGGTGGGATGCGTTTCCTTTCCCCTCAATCGCCCAGAAGGCCACTGCTAAAGGAATACGTTAGATTCAAAAAGAAGAATACAAATAGGGATGTATTTGAATTGATACATTCACAGTTTAAACGCGCAGCGGTTGCTGCGCAGTTAGTACTGGTGGGGTCGAAATGATTTGCTGCCCTTTGACCTGTGAGCGGGGTTCGGAAGTATTTCGTTTCCAAAAGAATGTGTGGCCTGACTCTCTTCATCCATTTTTTTTGTCCTCACCACATTTTGTTCATTGCGAGACATCATTGTCCTCGCAGCACTGCTGTCTGTGTATAGTGAGTTATTCTTGAGATTTTGACATCTAGACTTCTTTTTTTTGCTACGACGAGCTCTTATCAAACCTCTGACACCTGTGAGACCTATAATCTGAAATCTTTTGTTGATTCAAAACGCTTCCACTCTTCGCTGAAGATTTGTCAACCGTTTCTCCTGGAATTATTCCGCTTTTCCACCCAACGTCGTATTGGCACGCGTTTTCTCGGCGCGGCCGTCCATTGGTTCGCTGTCGCTCACTCGCTCATTGTTGCAAGCGGCGGATGACGCAGCGAAGTGTACACACTCATCTCCCGTTGGCATTGGGTATTTATACAGGTCATTACATGCTGTAACGCACACCACCGAGCGGAGTTAACAGTGTGTAAGTAGACGATGATGTATGCTTTTCTCAGCCCCGAGCCATTTGACAGGTTTCTGAGGCTTAGGCCATTACCGAGGTGACGACAGACGGGCTTTCTGACAAATGGACTCGGGCCCTGCACTCAGATGCATCAGACTTCGCCCTTTCGCCGGGGACTCGGCGCTCTCTTTTTGGGTGAACAATACGCGAGCTAAGTATTTGTTGAATCCGAGGCCCTGCGGTATTTGACCTGGCGCTGCAGACGTAAAAGCGCACTGACAGCGGTGGCAGCCGCCCCTGCGCCGCAAATTAATGCGCGATCCCTGGGCCTCACAAAGGGCCTGTCAAAGTGCCCCACCTCGATTCCTCTCGGGCCTTTTCAAAGCGCAAATCCTCTCGCCGTTCTCCCCGGGCGGCGGTCTAAGACCTTCTCTCCGTCTCGGCCTCTTTCTCTTTCTCCCGGCGCCAGATGCGTGCGTACCTGCCTCGACCCCCCGCTCGACGAGAATCTTGTGGCGACTTGCTGGGGCGCACAAGCGCGCGGGCCTGCCATATTTGTCAGGCCCCGGTGTTTTGTTATGGTATTAACACGGAATCAGCAGAGAGAGAGAGAGAGAGAGAGAGAGAGAGAGAGAGGGAAACATTCACAGGAGCCACTTATCCTCAGGTTCGTATCTGGCATCAGCTACCATACTGTGTCAATAAATTCATAATAATATAACCTAACGACATTGAGAAAGGCTGAATGAATCCGAGGCCACTCTTTCAACTTTGACGATGAAAATAACCATTTCATGTGTGAATATTGTACACTTTGTACGTAGGTATGTTTGAATTGAGCAACGCAGCAGCTCTTTCTAAATTGAAAAAAAAAAAACATTTTTAAACAGCTAAATGTACAATTACACTGACAAAGGCCTGTCAAATACGCTTTTATCACTTTTTTTTTCCCCTTTTTTTAATTGCCTGGCGTTGATTGACAAGTCTTTTGGGGGCAGCGGTGCCTTTCGCGCAAATTCGCCGATTGAGGCCAAAGCCCGACGGCCGGCACGGCGTTATTCCCGTTTACTCCTCGGCCAGATTAGAACAAGTTCATGTCCCGAAACGTTGCTAAATATCACCGCGATATCGTATTTTTGGTCAAAGTGAGAGACAGCTGCACATTTTTTCGCACGTCAGAATGCAGCGCGGCGTGACCCGCCTCCAACAACCCTGGTCTATTTTGAGGATAAATACCGTCGGATCCAACTTTCCCACTGGATCCTGCTGCTTCTGTTGCCTGTCTGCTTTATCGCCCCATGCTGCAGTAAGTCAAATTGGATTCTCGCCCAAAAATGTCGTCCTCTTGCTTTTAGCTGTCGAATAAAGTCAAATAGTACTTTTTTATTCTACGCTGTTAATATGATTAAATCAATACGGGCGTTATAATCATTCTTCAGATCCTTCCACAGTTACACCCCGCAATGCCAAAAAGTTGTCTATCAGACAGGCGTGTGGGTGTGTGTGTTTTTTTTTCGTTTTTTTATATTCTTTTTGAAGGCTCTAACAATTTACTAACTATATATCCAGAGAACCCGAACGTCCAACTCTCCACAAACCTTCAAAAGCAAAACGGTCTGTTTCACCTTATGGGAAGGTTATTTACGACGGTGTCATTTGTAATACATTCAAAGCCTGTATTACCCCGCCATTCATCTCCCGACATGTTTCCGCCAAACTCGTGCGAAAAGAAAAAAGGTCCACTCCCGTGAACCGAATGCCATCTCCGAGGGCTGTGCTGATCAAGTTCCTTCTCTCTCTCTCTCCCTCTCTCTCTTTTTTTATTTTTCTTTCTCGCTCTCTCAAGCAACGTCAGTTACAGGAAGGCACATCTCTTTTAAAAAAAAAGAAAGACAAACGTGCCTGAAATTGCCACAGTGATGGGTTTTCCATGAGGTTTAGCCGTACAGCTGGGATAGGTTTGTTCGGGCAAATTGCTGTGCGAGTCCATCGGTGAAACGTAGACAGGGCTGGCTCCGGGCCAGAGCGTAGCAGTCCCACAGCGGCCATCAGCGGGAATTGGCTTTTGCAACGAGGAGGAGGAGGAAGAGGAGGAGGAGGAGGAGGAGGGGGAAAGAACAAAAATAATAACAATCCCGTGATCAGCAGAAGCCTGTTGATGGAAAAAAAGGTCGTCGGTGTCCCCCTGCCATTTTTGCACTTTTTTTTTCCAAATTTGGTTTCCGCCATTTATGTCGAACCAACCGTGCCAACCGAACGGCGTTGCTTTTCTGTTTACCCTCGGGGCAGCTGACACATCAGGCGGAGATGGGCTCCTCTCCCAGAAGCTCTCACATCACCCGGCTAAATGCCTAGACCTCGCCGTCAGCTCTGTCGAGGCCCCCCCCCCCCCAAAAAAAAAGAAATGATCGGCCTCAGGATTCTACCCTTTGTGAATTGTCTTCATGGGGCTCTTCGGCACGCTTTTTCGCGCCTGACCTCCCCCCCCCCCCCCCCCCCCGCCGCTGGACTGGGAGTTTGTCTCCACGGACCAAAATGGGTGCCGTTGGGGGCCAGCACATTGCCAAGGTGGCCCACTCTTTTTTTCCGCACCCCCTGTGTCCCGCTAGAGTGGGTTCAAGGATGAATGTAAACCCCTTCAAGTGTGAGGGTAAATACATAAATGAGGAGTGTCAAGCGGATTGACGAAGCACCGGGGTATTTTGAACTCACACAACGGCAGTTTGGAAGTGCAGGGTTTGATTCGGTTTTTCGTCAACCTAGACGCAAGCGGATCCAGGATTGCGCCGACGAGAGCAGGTGAGAGTAATAATTTATGTCAACGAATGTTGGGAGGGAAATTCATGCATCACAACATTTCCAGTGCAACAACAGGGAAGGCCAACTCAGGTTTCTGAACTGCAGCACGGGCCCAGGAGTACAAGGTGCTTAAATGATTTTACAAGTCGTGACACTAGACCAAGACGAACGGCATCGTAAAAAATGCAACCGCAATCAGATATATCGAGTTTGAAGCGGTTTGAAGAAGGACGCTAACTGACATGCAAACGAATGTAACGCGGCGGCATGTCAGGGTGGACATAAAAACGTAAAACATAAATCTTTTTTTTTTTTTTTTTAATGACGTGCTAATTTGGTCAACGGCCTGCTTATAAATTCATACTGACTAACTGACTGACGGACTGGTTTCGGCTTGTTTTCGTCCTGATGTCACTTTAAATGTATTTCACTTTGTGGGGAAATCAGGTTTATTCCGCCACGTTATTCTGCGTTTCCAGCTGATCCCTTTTTTTTTTTTTTCAGGGCTCAAAAACCAAACTTGACTTCCTTGACTAGCCTGTAACCGTGTCCGGGCCTTGTCCTCGTCCGGCTCCCGTAGCAGGTACGCGCAGAAAGAAACGTGAGAACCGGCTGTTTTTTTTTAAGGTTTATAGAATAAAGTGTGTGTAATATGCACATGCACGCCAACAGCTCTAAGTGAGCGTGAATACAGTGTTTTTAGATTTCGTTTTTCCTCCTTTCAGGCGCGTTGAAAGGTTTTCACTTACTGGAAAACAACGCCTTTATATACAGAACCCCCCCCCCCCCCCCCCCCCCCCCGAAAATTTTTTAAACAAACCCCCCCCCCCCCCCCAACACACACACACACACACACACGCACGCACTCAGTCAAAGCACTGGAAATGTTTTCACGTTCAACTCCGTCTCCGTTCGCTTTCTATAGCGCGGTCGCATTTTTATCAGCGGATCTTCGCATGCATGAATCAAAAAAGCTGCACACGCTGATGCAACTCGCCGTTTGTTCCGTGACAAAACATAATCCCTCCTTTTCCCTTCCTGATCCATCGAATTCCTAAACTGTATTTATGGCGTGCGGCAGAGGTGGAAATCTCATTTCGCATGTCTTCGCGCGTTACTTAAAAAAATATAT
>JAFBJU010000090.1:195186-212548 GCA_016785305.1 Colistium nudipinnis
CCCACCTCAACGGTAAGGCGGTGTGACTTAACGGCGAACAGGTGGACCTCCTTAAGCTGTAAGAAAATCGCAAAAGCATAACAGGGCCCCTGTGGTTTTCCTAAGTGTGCCCTCATTTACCATATACACCCGCATATATCAGGGTTATAATCATTAACAACCGGTTCAGCTGGAGTTCAGCGTCCACCAGCGAGGCCTGCGGAAGCCTGTTCTCCGTGGGATATTTGGGTTCCACTGACCAAATGTTATGGTTTCCTTGCGTCACAGAGCTCAACGGGAACGATTAGCTCTCACTGCAAAGGGGGGGGGGGGAGACTCAAACAAGATAGAGTTGCAAATGGTTATTTGTCAGAAGTTTCCTTTCAAGGTAAAAAGCCCGGTGCTGAAAATGTGCCTCACTTGCTAATGATTTTACATCTACGGCCCAGATTTGACTCTTAATTGCGAAAAAAAGAAAAAAGAAAAAAAAACGGATGGCCCTCTTGGACCGGGCAAACGCGGGCGCCACTGTCCCCCGCTTTGCCCCCCAAAATAACGGCTCAGGCTTCGATCAAATATCACCCCGGGATCTTAAGTGGCCGCGCGGCGTCGTATCGCCTTCCGCCAGCCTCACCCCGCTGGAGAAACGCGATCGCGCCGCTGCGAAGCGCTGCCGGGGGAGAGAAGAAAAAGGGCCGCGAGTACACTTTTAGGCGGTAACCATTAGACCTTTCAAAACATACTGTAACGTCTCCACGCAACGATTCCCCCTGATCCCTCTTTTGTGTCCAGGGGCAAAATTTGTCAAAAAACCTCAAAGGGCCACAGACCGCGGGACGAAAAAAAGGAAGAAAAAAAAAATACCCAAACAAACAGTCTTTAAAAAAGTTGAGTGCTCAGGGCTTCAGACGGCCTCTGGAGTCCCCCCTTTGAGCAACAATTACCCTTTTAGGATTGGCTAATCCTGAAATATGGGCCTGTGACTAATGGCGGAATTTAGCAAGAAATCAGCTCCAGTTTCACCGGGTTTTTATTGACTCTAATGCACGATGCAGATACCTTCGGCTATGATGAATGAGCGCGGGGATACTGTCAGGTTCCCCCCTCCTCCTTCCCCCTCCTCCTCCTCCTCCTCCTCCTCCTCGTCTTTCACTGTTGCTTTTGTGCAGGTGATAATGAAAAGTGTCAGAGAGGCATGTAGCAGGCCCTTTTCGTTGGCTTGCCAAAATGAATAAGCTGTCACGTCAACAATGACGGTGAATGCGTGTCTTGTTGTGTTACGGGGCGAGCGGGATTTAGTGTACTTTGCTGCACAAACAACGTATCAGTCACGCTCCCAATTCGGTGCTGCGCGGCATCAGCAATATCATGGATATGTTTTTAAAAAAAAAGCCTTTATTGGACAGTGACAGATATTGTCCTGTTGAGATTAGTCGGCAGAGCCGCCTCACCGTTTCCATCCTCGTGGAAACTTCGGGCCGAGTCAATATTTGGGCGGCTGCGCCCTTTGGAGTGAAAGACGTGGGTAATTACGGTGTCAGGTAACACGATTTTTCAGGGTTAAAGTGTGTAAATCCCGAAATGACACGTCATTCAAATACCTTTATATTGGAGACACGGGGTAGCTTTTGAAGATTGCGCTCAGCTCCAACGGCGGAGATGAGCAAAATAATCAATTGAAAGGCATTTTGGAGTGCAGTGTTGGAATGTAATATATTTTAGAAGCTTACAGGCCACAGGGAGACTGTGCAGATACACGTGAGAAAGAAGAAACACATGAACGTGGACGTGGTATATCAGAAAATACAAATAGTAAATAACTTAACCTTTTTTTTTTTTTTTCAGTTTGCAAACTTTTCTACAAATAGTAAATAACTTAATTTTTTTTTTTTTTTTTTCAGTTTGCAAACTTTTCTTTATGGTTAAATGTTCCTTTTCTTTTCTATATGTATTTGGTCTTACGTGTATTATGTGTGCTCAATCACCATAATTAATGTTTAATATATTATTTCATATGCATGTAATAATTATGATCTTATGATGGTCGTGTGTAATATGCAGCATATGCACATATAAAGCGAAGCAACATTTAGATGAGTGAAATTCCAATGCTCAAAGTAAGCCGTCTATAGTCAAGAGTCTAAATATATATTTTTTTGGTTTTGTTCATTTGATAAATGTATTTATAGTTTTCTTTTTGATCGTTTTTTGTATTGCCTGATGGAGAAAACTATTCGGCAGCTTTGGTTACTGTTTTGTGTTCCCTTTTCATTTGTTGTTTCCCTGCTGTGATCCTGCAGTAAATGTAGCTCAAGAGTGCAGCAGCAGCACAGGGGCCCATCGCACATATTACTGAAAAGCTCAAATGCATATTTACATAATACACACGCCGGGGTTTGACCACAACAGCCACCGCCGCCGCTTGTTTGATGTCAAATAGACATTTCTGATAAAAGAAACTGCACCCTTTATAAAAAGGCTGTTGTATAAATAAAGGCAAACCTGCATTTTGAGGCCTTTATTTTATGAACAAACAAGTGTATATATATTATTCAAACATAAAACGGAAGAATAGAAAGTGTGCGGGAAAACATTGAGGCAACGACGAGCCAAGATAAACCATGCCAGGAATTTGAACGAGGGCACTGCAGACGGTTCTGTATTTAATACATGTATGTGTGCGTGTGTGTGTGTGTGTGTTTGGTTTGACGCAGGAGCGGAGCAGGGTAATGATTCCGACCTTAAAACCCTAAACCGGTAAAAAAATATGGATAAAATGATGCGCACTTTATCTCGCCCTGCCAAACAGTCTCCGAGTCCTCCACCGGAATATTTTGTCTGGCTTTTGTATCCCGCGGACTACCTTCACCCAGAGGAGAGAGCGAGAGATTACATCTTGGCAGTTGCAAAAGCCAACCGACTGTCAGTCTGTGACTTAAAACAACAGCCAGAGAGAGACAACATCAATGAGTCACGCTCGTGGACCCAGGAGGCAAATATGATCAGGTGTTATTTCAACAGCGATGCAAATCAAGCCAAAGTGATACATGTTGAGAGGCCCCTGAAAAAAAGAAAAAAAAAAAAGCTCTGGGGAAGGTTCCTCTTCGCAACAGTCAGGGGCTTAAATCTGCAGGATTAGAGGACCTGAGCAGAAATGATCCACATCCTGTCCGATATCGTTCCACATCGTCCCATTGTATTTGTATTCCACAAGCTGCAAATGAAAAGGAGCGTCTCTATAAAACTCCAAATTACCGCCGTATTTCTGCGGGAGTGGGTGTGTATCTGCCAAAATGTGCCATGGTGCATTTCAGACGAAGCGTCCATCAGCACCTCCCCGTGCTCGGAAACAGTTCTGATTCCACGCTGCTGTTTAATGACACTGGATCCCTCTTTATTGGTAACGTTAAGCACCAATATGAAGTCAGGGGGCCCCGGTAATGACCCCCCCGGGGATAGGAAGCACTTTGGTGAATGCGGGGCGAGGGATCATAAACTCCCGAGCATGGAAGTGCGGCGGCGGCGGCGGCAGCAGCTGCTGACAAACGCTCGCCGGACGTTTCCTGCAGCCGCCATAGGCTTCATTATGTCGGACTGTTTGGGTTTCAAAGCGCACATGACATTCAAACCGTTCCGTTTGAAGTATACGTCTTTTTGCGATACCTACAACTAGCTTGTCATCTCATTTTTGGCGATCACCTTGTCTCTCAGATGAAAAACGATAAGTTTCCATCCAAAGGTTATTTCAAATTGAACCGCTTTTGCAGGAAAAAACAAACAAACAAACAAACAAACAAATGCATGCCAATATTCATCGGATGCTGTTATGTGACAGGTGTTCATTGAGACGGATGGTGCATCTCCGTCTTCCGGCCAGGTGCTAACTGAACCATTTCAGGAAAAGGGGGTGTGATGAGAAGACACACATCAGGGAGAAAATTGACGTTGCACTTGACAACTGGAATGAAAAATATTTCATACGTATTCAATTTTCTGCTTCCACTGCACTGACCGAGAGCATGTTCTCAAATAGTGGCGGTGTTAGGGAATTGTTTCGGTGGCCTGGAACCACATTTTGTTCAACTCTGTTTCCAAAATGTCCTTTTTCTAGCAAATTGCCAAATTGCACAACTTGAAAATGAAGATTGTCTGCGCGTTTGGGCGATGACGGACTGGTGGCAAACATTGGCAGAACGGTTCAGTGTTTGAAAAGCCTTTGCTTTTTTCCTCGCTGCAACGGCATGTGTCCGACGGATTCTAATACAGATGTCGGAGATGCTTTTCATCTTCGGAATGGCTCTCCATTTTTCAGTTTTATAGACCTGCGGGCCACCTTGATAAATGATCGGCTGACGACTTCTTTCCAACAAAGTTAGCTATGTTTTGTTTTTGTGTGTGCGCGCTTTTCTTCTTTCCCACAGGTTTTGTTGGTCATTTATTCCGAAGGCAGACCTCGGCAGTCTATCAGCGGCGAGTGTTGACGCTCGGCCAATGGAGCGTGGCCAAACAACATGGACGCAGGTGCTGTTGCAGTACATCTGAGATCTGAGGGGCCCGTCTCGCCGAAGTCGCGATCAAAGTGGACACCCTGACCAGCGTGGGGGGGGGGGGCGGTGAAGATTATTTTCCCATCGGCAAATCAACCAGCCAGTTCACCGTTCATGCTTAAATTGATAGGATAATGGCGTATGGATAGTTTGCGAGTCGGATAAAGATCTCAGCCGTCCATCAAAACGCAAACTCTTTTCTACTCATGTAAGCGCGTGAGAATGGTATCTCCTGAAAAATAAAAGAAGAAAAAACTCTACCACCGATATCTTCTCCTCTATCGGAGCCAGAGCTTTTGTTTTCTGGGCCGTTATCAGCGCGGCCACAGGCGGCCATTATTCTCCTCACCTCAATCATATCTGCCTCGGCGGTGGTTTGTGATGATGGTGTATCATAGGTAATCCAAACACCCGCATGCCCGCAGTGGGGAGCACAGAGGCGGCGAGATGACTTCAGTTTCTCTGGTTAGTCCAGCAGGTTCACGAAGAAGCCAGATTGTCCGTGGATGCAACTTTACTGGAATGGAGCCGAAAGAGGAGATGCTATCTTTGAACAATTGCTGGAGATAACAATGTGTACACAGGAGATTGTGAAGAGAGCACATTTGTCATGCCAGCTTTTTTTTTTTTTTTGGCAATCAGGTTTTCATTCGAAGGAAACGTAATTTATAATAACTAAATAGGAGTAAAAACTCGTGACCACGTATATTCACATGTATTGACAGAAACAGTTTATATAGTGGGAGGAGTCAATCAGACGCAGGTGAGACACATCAGGTAGTTACAGGAGCGGGAAAAACACAGGAGCGGGAAAAACACACACACAAATAAGATAATGACCCGGGAGTGCCAAAATAAAACAGAAAAGCCACTAAAAAGATGTGAGACACGAGACATACGTTTAGAGAGTTTAGGCAACATCCACCAACTTACGATTGACTTATTTATTGATCTATTATTCATTTTGCAGTGCTGATAAATACTTCAGTATAAAGTCATTTGTTTATTTTCTAAATGTGATTTGTTGGTGTGTTTATTTGTTGGAGACGCTATAGCTACAAGCTGATTGGCTGAGTTGCATGCAAAATGCCTGAAGGCACGGCGACAAATAGTCAAAAGTACTGTTTATGAATCTGTCGATCTATTTATTTATTTAATAATTTCTGATAGGATAAGATATTATTAGTCACCGGGTAGACTATTATGTAAGAGCAGCACAGGAGCCAGACCAGGTAAATATCAAAGATTTTTTTTTTTTTTTATGAAAACAGAGAAAGGGGAAATTCAAAATGAAATGTATTGAGTTACATACAACTACAAAATAATTCCTGAAAAAGTACAATAAACGCAAAATGTGGCTGCTGTAGAATAAAACTCAAAAATGTTTCATTTTCTACATGTCGGTGCAAAAAATAAATAAAGACCTGTCATAATAGTGATTCAAATCTAAATGTATTCATTTGCATACACTACTGTCAACACAGTGATTTAGGAGACAGATAGCTCTGCAGCAGTAGAGGTTTCTCATTTCAATTCGCGATTCTAAACCAGCCCTATCTTTACATTTAAGCATTACTTGTTTCGACCGTAATCACCAATGCACTGCTGGACGGACAGGCCGCGGATAAAAGACAAAAGAAGTTGGTTAAGTTTGATTTATATTGCGCACCAACGGCACCCCTCATCAATGAGAGAAAGGTGGTACGCATTTTGAACACACATGTTCAGGGTGAGGATGGGAGATCAAGTGCGGCGAGTGAGTCGGTGGACGAGGCCCCGCCCCCTGCTGTGTGACTGATGGTTTGGTATTCCTACATGTGAGGGGACGTGCGCTTTATTGATGCGTTTGGCCTGTTCCACTCTTCTCTGGAGGTGGGAGACTGTGCCATGTGCGGATCTGCACACGCCTCGCCCACCCCATATGGCCACCCAAATGGACCTCAGGAAAGCCTTTGGCGTGAGAGAGGGAAAAAAAAAAGTAAAAAAAAAAAAAAAACTGACACAACTGAACAAACTCACGCTCTCCTTGCAACAAACTGTAAGTGTTCAGGAGGATAAGGCCTTCTTTGTCTTTTTTTTTTTTTTTTTTTACATAAAGACCTGATGGTACTTTTTTTTTTTTACAATCCAGGGACTACATGCAGGGGCGTGTATATTATGACTGTGTCTACTTAGGGAACACCACTGGTCATTCAAACGACAACTGACACGGAGCAAAGGTCAAGCAAGGAGACACTTAAAACAAGCCTGGGGGCATTTCCACTGTTTACGTTCTGAATCAAAGGATCATTGTAGATCACGGCAGTTTACCCAGCAGGATTGGCATAAGTGGCTGGTCTCCTCTTCTGAAACAAATGCTATTTTTTTTTCCACCCTTAGATCCATCTCAATAAAACTATTAACATTTTTCTCCTGTCCCATAAATGAACCCGTAAGGAGTCGGAGAGAGATCATTGCTTTTGTTGATGCCACGTTTAAAATGGTAACTGTAATGTCATACTTTACTGATAAATCGGTTCACGCATATAGGCACGACAAATGTAGGCCCACCCTAAAAATGGAAGATATACGACTTAACCCACGTAATATATACTGAAAATATCATGGTGTGAACGAAATACAGAATATTCAAAACCACCGCTTACATGTTGACACACAAATGCGGTAGCAGTTTAAATAATGGCCTCGGAAGAGGGAAATTTAGTCCAATTAAAAAGTGCATCAAATCCTTTTCATCTGTGGTAACCTCCATTCACGGCATAACAATCATTTTATAAATAAACAAAATAAATAACAAATACCATGAGGAACGGATTTTTATCGCATTTCCTGCACAGTGGAGCTGAAGGAGGGTGAGCTTCGCCCACCGGAAAATATAAAGTGTTTAAACGGGTTTAAACCACGGAGACTTTTTTTTCGATCTCGGGACCTGATTGAGTTTCATGACCGGGTGATGCAGGGGTGGGTGGGTGTGTGTGTGTGTGTGTGTGTGTGTGTGTGTGTGTGTGAGGGCGGGGGCACGCACACACACACGCACACCTGCCTCATCCTCCTGTCCAACAGAAAGCTTATGTTCCAGTGAGGAGTCACCGTAAACCTGGACACGGGCACGCAGGCCCTAATCGACGTGATCCCGAGGTGTCCCGTCCCCTCTGAAGTCGCTGCCAAGAAAACTCCAGCTTCCCTCCAGACCTCGCCCCCCCCCCCCCCCCCCTTGCCCCCCGCGCTCCCCCCCCCCCCCCCCCACTGAGCCCCCGGCCTGCTCCTGCCCCGGCCCATCATCTTCATTGTCCAAAAAAACGTTTTTTTTTTTCAGAGCGTGTGAGCGGTGCCACTTCGCACATTGCACATCTTTGCCAATAACCTGAGATTTCTCCGGAGCGGTCCTCCTCTTCCCAAAGCTTCCCTCAAAATATATATTACACGACGAGGGGGTGGGGTGGGGTGGGGAGGGGGATCGGGAGAGGGTTGAAGTGCACAAACAGCAGGCATCTATGTTTGTGGAAAAAAAAAAAAAAAGAAAAAAAAAAAAAGGCACTGTAGCTTGGAGACTGGAAAGAAGCGCATCTCTCTCCGGGGAGCCATCCGTCTTGTACTGGAGCTCTTGTGAAGTGCTTTTTAGTATCAGGTGCATCATCTTGAGAACACATCTGACATTCCGGACCGAATTAGCCAGAAATTCCCACATCAAAACCGAAAAATAAATAAAAAAACGGCCCGGCCAGGTGGCTGAAGACGATGTGCTCACGCTGAGTAGAACTAAAAGGTTTTGCGTGTCTCCGTCAGGAGGAATGTTGGGACTACGCTGAAGCGAGGTCATTTTTTATTCACTGCCACGGACACTTTTGACCCTCTCACACACCGGGCCCTGGAGTTTCATCTCCACAAACAACACGCACCAATTGTTTTTGTTGCCATACATGTTTTTGTTGCTGCTGACCCGTATTTAATAGGACTCTTTCAGCGGGAATGTCGCAAATTTAGATTTCCATTTTATTTGAGGGGATTTTTATTTTATTTTTTTCAAACAAACAGCACACAACGCAACTGACGCCACGACTCCGTCCCTGGGGTTACGTCCAAGATCAACGGTGTTTATTTCAGCGCTAAATAAAGTGCGAAAACGTCATGGAAGCAGGAACATAAAATGAAAAAAAATAAAATAAAAAAAAAGAAATCTGTGATATATCTGCAACATTTTAATTGAAGATCTTCCTCGTTGTGGATTGTGTTTAACTAGGAAGTTGGAACATATGGAAATAGATTTCCATGAGCGTGGCGATATTTGCTGATGATGCTGCGAAACATTTGATGCTGATAACGTGTTATTAACATCGGACGACTGAAGATGATGCCGCGGGTTTTTTTTTTTTTTTCCCTCAATACTAGGGAATATAATGGAACGCTCAAAGACACCGGGGTGTTAAGCGAAGTGCTTGCTCCTCTTCATCGGGGCCCATTCCACTTACTCCAATAAAGTGGAAAGCCGTTATCTCTCTGTTTGCTGCCTGTCTGGTTTTTGTTTTCCACCTCTGGGATGGTAATTGTCCACATGCTGTTGTCCGCTGAGGTATTTCAACATGACTTATGGCTCCATCCCGGGACGGGACGCCTCTATTGGGCCAGGCCTCCCTCCTCTTTCGTCCATATGGTTCGACTTGGTTACGGCGTGTGAGTGTGGTAAGATACTTGTTAAACTGTGGTATGCGGTGGCCGCACTTGCTGAGACACTTCTCGGCCCATCTGATGTTTTGCTCTTAACTTGGGGGTGATACGATACCCTCCGCACGGAGATTATCGCTACAGCAAGGTCGTAACAACTTGAAAAATGACCATATAATGAGAAAATCGTGTCGACGCAAGTTTGTTTGAAATTGCGTATTTCTGCTTCGACCTATGTAACATTACAGCGCAATGCATTGGACACGGCATTTTTTTCACCTTTTGATCACAAGAATAAAAATCGTCTTTTTGTTTAGACGAAGCAAACAAAGGTCAGAGTAAATCACAAGTGAATTTAAAAGGGAAGAGTTTGGGCACATCTAGGCTGGATTGAGGAGAAAAATATGTATCTCCAAACGTCCTCATCATCTAAAAAACAAAAAACAAAACAATCAATTTCTGTGAGTGTATCAAAACTTCACAAAGTGAAAATGTGCTGGCAAAAAAAAAACACACGGGGCTGGCAGCCAGATGCGTGTTTCAAAAGAGCGAAATTGGACTCAATCCTTTTTTTTCTCTGGCAGCAAATACTTGTAAATGAACAAGGGCACAAAAGTTTTTTTTTTTTTTTTTAAGTTGAGAAATAGGCAGGAAACCTAGTATAAGCTTAAATTTGGAATTTTTATATGGGATGGGAATTGTGTAAAGATCAAAGGTGAAGCTAACCAAGGTGTCATTTAAAGAAATGTGAAATACCAAAAAAAAAGAGATATATATATATATATTATATTCCAAATCAACATTTCTTCTCAAAAGCGACGAGTGTACAAGCTCTAAAATGAAATTTCACTCATATTGTTTAAAGTGCTTTTTATTTAGTGGCGTACAAACAACGAATGAACAAATTATGTTCAATTTTTAAAACAAAATAATTGGTGTTGTTTTTTTTGTTTTTTTTACAAATGTAACTTTATACTTGTGCACCGGTTCTACATTTTCCCAGCGAGATCGACTTGCTGTATCTGTTGAAAACGTTTGAGCTCCATCCTCTGATCAGTTTTTCGGAAGATAAAATTAGATATGGGGGACAATTTTGGGCCTTTTTTTTATATATATATAAATATAGTTCCAGCCCGCCCCGGACAGAAATGCATACGCGCAACGTACATTTGAACCGGCTCCACAAATGATTCAATCCCATTTGACGTTTTCTTCGGAGAAAACATCTGAGTTTCTCATTCATTGCGGCTCTTTGGCAATGACGCAGGCCTATTGGTCCACAGAGGCTAATTGTTTCGGGCCCAACCGTGCTCACTTATAACATCATCTGGAGCACAAACAGAGCCGACCGAAAAACCTTTTGGCTTTTACTCGCTCCGGCCGGTTCTGACGGGCTGACACCCAGATCAAATCGCGCCGTTCCGTACAAAGCGTAATTTACGATCCATCGCCAATCTCCTCTTTCTCTCTCTCTCTCACTTCCCCTCTCTCACTTCACGTCGGCATATCGCACCCTAGCCGAGGCGTTCTTTGATGGCGGCGTTTCTCATGACTCGGCGACTGAGGGGGAAAGAGAGCGTGAAGGCCAAAAATGCGAGGAGGCTGAGATGGAAACTGAAGAACTCATCAAGCTCATTCATCTTGTCGGATGTGAAGGCAGAGGAACGCCAAGCGGAGGAGATTTCACACTCGCTCATCTTTCTCAACGCACACTCAGTGTGTATCATATCAGATAACAGGTTGTACTGTAAATCCGCAGAGAATTTACACATATTTTGGACTCCACTTTAATGACACTTTTCCCCTTGCTCCTTGAATTGTCCGGGGGGGTATGTTAGAGCCCCATTATGGCCTAAAACTGAATTATGCTCCGCAAACAATTTTCCCCTCTTCGGCGAAGGGATGCCACTGGCCGACAATCAAACAGGTAGTTGGGGAGATTTATGTCTTTTTGTCACTCTTGGCACACAGCAAACTGAATGGGAAGGAAAAGAGCGAAAGGCGATACCTCACTGAAGACAGTATCTTGCAGCAAACCTGCCGCAACATGTGAAGCCGTGTGCGCGGATGCCCGGCGAAGACGGAGTGAACCCCGTTGCCGCCGCAGTCTGCACACCGTGTGTGTGTGTGTGTGTGTGTGGCTCCAGGCAACAAACAAAAAAACACAACCGACACAAGATGGATGGGGCCGGGGACGTGATCACGTACACAACGGCGGACTTAACTTAACTTAACTGTCATGTTTTGAGAGTTTAAGCTGAGAGCGATTATGGGTTTATCACATTTATAACAACTGAGGAATTTAACAGGAAATAAATAATATTCCACTAAATAATGGCGTCATTTGTGTAATTATAGAACAAACAAGAGGAAAGCACTGAGAGCTGAAAGTTATTTTTCCTCAAAGGTTGATGACTTTCTGTAATCTTATTTTTAAGCCTTCTCTCATGGCATAATAGCAATGTAATAATAATAATAAATGGTTTTATTAAGTGAAATTCACATTCCCGAGCAAAGGCCATAAGCAAGAGTTCATATCGTATTTGGCCTTGAAATGCAATAAAAAAAAACAAAAAAAACAGAGTGTTTAAATCAGTGAGATGTCAAAGTTGAATTATCATTGCGTACCATTACCAGAAAATAAAGAGAAATGTCTCTTAAGCAAAGCGCCGGGGTGTTCTGCAAATAGCCATTTAGTCAGGATATAAGGAGAAGCGGCTTAAATGCAACACAGGTGTTTCGGGGGCTCTCTCTCGCCCCGCTGTGTGCTGTGGTCCTCATCCCCGTTATCTCCTGGGGCTCGTAGTGGCGGTCCATCTCTTTCATGGGGAAGCAAATCAATCCAGCGCTGTCACAGGGAGGATTCCACAGCGGAGGGGATCAGAGGTGTGAAACGACACCTTGAGCTCAGAGTGGGGGGCTGTGGGGTGGGTGCGGGGGGGGGGGGGGGGGGGGGGCAAAAAAAAAAAACAACCCTGCCCCCCGCCCCGCGCGGGGGGGGGGGGGGGGGGGGGGGGGGGGGGGGACGGTGAAAAAAGAAAAACACACTGTACCTCAGCCTCTGATGTGTTTAACCTCCCTCACAGCAGTTGTTCAGGGGTATCAACACACACACACACACACACACACACAGATCCACACAGACACACAGGCCTGATGTCCTCCCCCCCTGCCATGACCACACCATGACCTCATTTCAGTCACCTGCTGCTGAGACCGTGGCTAACCTGCCCTCCTAACCGGAAAATTGGCGCCTTTTTTTTTTCCGCTCCCCCAAAGCCGCGCAGGTCAACGCGCCATTCGGACGGAGATACATACCTTCACTTATTGACATGTTTGTGCGCCCCCCCCCCCAAACGGAGGGGTTGGAAATGTTTTTTGGGCTTTGAAAGAAAAGTCGGGACGCTTTGTTGCATGCAAATCTGAAGCGGGGGAGCCGTTTGGTTGGTCGGAGCTCAGGAGTGAATGAAAACCAGCTTGCAAAGTTACATCCTGTACGAGGAACAAAGAGCAACGCAGAACGAGCCCCCCGGGATTCCTTGGCTACTCTAAAACATTTGGAACATTTATGCTGCTTTAAATTTCTTTTTTCTTCTTTTCTTTTTATTTCCCTTTTAACATCTTGCCCCTTGATATTTGCTCCACGGAATGAATTTTGTTGTTTTGCCAGAATATTTCCGCTCTATTGCGAATACCCCTTAAGTACATATGGATTTTGTGGTCGCTGTATTGTATTTCGAGATGCAATTTATTACCGAGTCAACGAGGACGCATGAAATAGGTGATTTCAGCCCGGGGATGACTTGCTCACACTTTCTTTTTTTTTTTTCTTTTTTTTTTAAGAGGGCGGCTCTTTTAAAAGAAGGCAGCGTAAATGTTACGTTTTCGCGAAAAACTTTAAATCCCAGGACTCCTCTGAACCAAAAAAACACTCTAGTAGGAGCCGTTTTTCCAACATTATATCATTATAATGGAAACAGGATCATTTTGTCCAAATTCTCACAGGCTATTGTAACTGCTAATAGCAGCAGCGGGCAGCGCAGGCCATCCTGGCGATTCCCATGAAATCTCACGATATTTCTTTCATTTGTTCTCCATCCGCAATTAGTCGTGGTCAGGCTGATCAAAGGCGGCCGGGCGGTCGGTTGCATGTGAACCAGCGTCCGCTTGCAATGACATCCACAAACCAGAATGAAATATGAAATATCAAGTTTCCGCGGATGTATGGGCTTGTAAAAAAAAAAAAAAAAAAAAAAAAAAAAAAGGAATAGGAGGGTTTTCACACCGGATAATGTGAAACATTTGGTGCGGATTGTAAGCCCAGGCAGAGGGACGGCCAGAGCCAAAATCTTATCTGGTAGTAAAACCAGAAGCCAGCAGAAGTAAGAACAACTGCCGTTGACTGAGTCCAGTTGATTTAGACGTCATTACGCACATTAGGTTAAGCCACAAAATGCAAAAGAAAGAAAAAAAAAATGAGGTGGCAAAGTGAAACAGTTAAGACGTCTCGAAAAGAAAAAAAAAAAGGCGAGATAACCGATATATTTAATATCATTTCTACAAAAAAAACAACGCTTAAAATGTTCTTTTTCTCTTCATACATTGGCACGCTGCTCCGTCAGTGCCTGAGCAGGCTTAAACAGCATGGATCAAATGAATACAATAATTATGATGAAATCTTTATTTTGGATTGTAACAGGTGGTCCAGGCTGATAAATACCATCACGTGTGTCACGGCGACGTCCCATTGACTGCTGCGCATGATGGATCTACAGTCCGACTGAACAAAGCCCGCCGTGGACAAAGAGTGTATCTGAACCAAATGGGCCACTTCATCATTCCACAGCAATTGGCAGTAAATGTGGTGTCGGGTTCCCGTGTGTCTACCCACCTCACCTCGCCATAAATATTGCCCAAAAGCCGACGCACTGTGTGTGTGTGTGTGTAGAATAATTGTGTCCCACGTTGCATTCAAAACAAAGAAGCAGACTTTGTTCCAATTAGTGTCCACTGCGACAGGTGTTGCACGGTCATTGACCTTTGGCGGCTGAGTGGGTCATTGGAAAGCTGTGTAAGCAAATAAATAGCCATCCGTTGAGGCGGGCCGCTGGGTGGGGCGGGCTGGTCCCTGCGACAGAGGCCGAGGAGAAAAAAGAAGCTTTATCTGTTTAGCAGGCATCCTCCTCGAGTGTCGGGCCCAGAAGGGTAAAGGGAAAGTCTACCTTAAAGGGATTTAATTGCTTCCTGTGTGTGTGTTTTTTTTTCCCCATCTGCAGTGAGAGGAAGTATTCCCATTTTTCTTTATTGCACGTTTCCCAAAAAGGTTTATTTGTGCAGAAAGGCTTCAAAGACGCTCTTGAGGGTTACAATAAAATAATTTAAAAAAATATATATTTTTCATTGGATCTTGCGCGGGTTGTTGTGCTGTTCCAGCTATTGGTTAGGGCCGAGAGGCTTCTTGTATTGGTCACTATGAAGTGGTTATAAGCTCAGTTGGATGATATGTAATGAATTATCAAAAACATATGATTTCAAAAAAAGCAAAGGACACTTGGGGTTGTCTTTCGCATATTGTCTTATATCAAGGGAATATAGGAAATTGACAATTTATTTCAAACTAAATGTGGTCTAAAATGACAGAATATGGTATTTTTTTTACATGGTCAAAAAAGCAACGCAATGAACCTCGAAGCTTGAAAACAGTTATGACTCACGAAGGTCGAAAGCGACTAAAACCTTTCACAAGGTGAGTTACCAACTCATGTATTTTCTTCTTTGAAACACGAAAGAAAGTGTCTTTACTGTAAATATAGTATGGGCAGAGTGGCCGTGGGGGTAAATCACGAAGGATGCTAGGATGCTAATTTTCTCTGCCTTTTTTTTTCCGCTTTCCAGCTCACAGTACAAAGAGTCCTGTTTTTTTTGTTTTTTTTCTGGTCAATAGTTATATAAATAACTAAAACAGCACCTTGGTAACATTTTACAGCCTGACTGGAACGGATCCAGTCGACGGAGCATATCTGGAGTGTTAATGTCTCAGATGTGAAAGGCTCCACCTTCGTATAATAAACCCCACTGGAACCACTCAGGGCTTCTTCACATGCTACGACTGTGAATAAAAAAGATCCGCGCTAATCTCACGTTTTATGGCGAATGTAAAAAAGCCTTTGCCAATTTGCGGTTCTGGTTTCTGCAAAATGACATCAACGCTCGTAAACAGCGTCTCCGCGTTGAGTTAATCTGTTACTATGGTTTCGCCACTTAGGAAGTCATGAAATACAATTGGCCCATAAAAGTGTAATGTTTTATTTTTGCAGGAATTGGGCTCTTGTTCCAGTCTCACGTCCCCGCCTTTCGAGGCGCCTTGCCGACCTTTACCGATCCGGAATGTAATATATGATATAAATATAATATAAAAAGCAGCTTTCTCTGATCAAAAGACATTTTTTTTTTTTTTTTCGATCTTGAGAGCCGAGCCAGGGATCCAAGTTTAACGGTCAGCCGCCTGAGAATCGACTCCCATCTCCCAAATCATTACTCCGTCGGCGGGAACACACTCACAGCGCCAGTTCACGAGTGTGGTGGCCTCATTAGGAAGTGAATGACATGTCTTCTCCAGGTACTGTAAAAACATGTGAGACGGCTGAATATAGGGTGACCGGCATCAAATGGTAGAATTTGGATCGAAACGCTCACTTCCTGCGTTGCACTAAACGCAGCGCACGTAAATAATGCACGTTCTTCAAAAGTTCTGTTTTCAACCCACTCGAATGTTCAAACGACGAAAAAAGGGCTTCGTATATGCCCAGTTTCCTGACTCCAATTTTATGGTAAGGTCAAGCTTAAACTACATATCCCAGGAAGAATGTCATCCAGTTAGCCAGGTGGGCTCCCTTTTTTTCTTTTTTTTTTTGCAGGGAAAAAAATTCTATTGATACGGTTGCGCTAACTTTGTTCTGAATGCAGGCGTTTTCCATCAGAAGAGAAAATGGAACAGGGAGGATGTTTCTTTTTTCGGATGCCCAAAATATCGCTCGCTCTACATCCCATACACGTCGGCGTGACAAGGGGAAACGTATTTGCCCAGTCACTTGCGGTTATGGCTGACTTATGTCCTGTAACGTTATACTGAACAACCATTAAGCGGATCCTGCTGATCCCTGTCCAAACAAAGAACCCATTTCCTTCCGAGATCCTGTTCACTTGGCCACGGCGCCGTTAACGTTGCTCTTTCAGGTCGCCTCCGGCTGGGAGAAAGCATGGGAAAAATGCGAAAATAAAGCGTCGCCTCCGAGAACGATGCGGCGCAGTATCGCGGCTTGAAGGTGCGGGCATGTGGCCTTGCGTACGCTGATGTGCGCTGCCGAAACCCCTGTGTCATTACTACCGTTTTAGTGTCGATGTTTGGAGGTGGTTAGAAAGTGAACGTTTTTCGAAATAATTAGACGCGTAAACGCGGGTGGACAAAAATAAAAACAAGGCCTCCGCAACTGTTCAATTCTCAGGACGAAACAGCTGATACAACTGATCAGCGTTCCAATGATGAGTGATAGCGTTTTAACCACTGCGGGAGACAACACAACACTGTCTGTTTTCTGGCTGCGAGACGAACTTGCCCTCGGGGGAAACAACTCATTCCAGGGCTTCTGTTTGGGATTGTTTATCTCGTCAGGCCTTCCTATTGTCATGTCCGCGCATGCCTATGCAAAACACATGAAAATAAGGACTTCGGGATCCGGGAATATAGGAAATTGACAATTTATTTCAAACTAAATGTGGTCTAAAATGACAGAATATGCAATTTTTTTTTGGACATGGTCCAAAAAGCAACGCAATGAACCTCGAAGCTTGAAAACAGTTATGACTCACGAAGGTCGAAAGCGACTAAAACCTTTCACAAGGTGAGTTACCAAATGCACAATTGCAAGTGCACATGCGTGCACAACGGCGATAAAGACTTTGCACCAAAATGGCCCGGAAATCATAGCTAATGAAATAAAAAAAAAGGGGGGCGGGGGCAGGGGGTTTCATCTCAAACATGCTGTGGCGGACCAGAGTTTGAGAATTTTGCAGCGCCGCGCCCATTCGGCTCCCGTCTGCGTCTCCAGCTGGTGGCGGCCCTGACACGGCCTTTGAAAGAGTGAGCGCACACACACGCACACACACACACACAC
>JAFBJU010000090.1:214398-306415 GCA_016785305.1 Colistium nudipinnis
GTTTGTGTGAGCCCTTAGCTTTATATTGCAGTTTGGGAACGAATGCAATAAAACACTTGTGCAACAGTTTAAAACAATAGGCCACATCTGTAAACTATCCGCCAAGCTATTATCTGTGTCACTTTTATTGGAATTCCGATTATGATCTGCAACTCTCTCAAATTCTTTTAACGCGGTACAATTACAATTGTGCCGCGATCGTCTTGTCACTCGGGCGTAACACGTTTAAAGTTAAATTTCGATTTTTATTTCTTTATGCACAGAAACACTTCAGCTCGGGTTTCAGTAACGCAGCAGCGTGCGTCGGAGAACCTGCGTTTCACCAAGCGGAATGCATATTCTAACTTCAGGTTTTGGGGAACAGCTGTGGGGATCCACCGAGCAGTGAGAGATCTCTTAATGCGGACGAGTCCTTGGAAGCACAAAGCATATTTATCTGTCAGGGCTGGCAGAGAGTCCGACTGACCCCTGGGCTCTCCAGCGAGCGTCTGAGAGCAGGCCAGACTCTGCTCCGGCTCCCTTTGAGCTGAAGGATTTATGGACAAAGATGATGACTCTGAACTGCACAGATTTCACTCCTTGGATCCCCCTTTGGTTTGTTGCAGCGAAGGTGAGATAACTTCCTCTGCCATCTTTTATCTGGAAATGTGTGTCTTTTTTTTTTTTGACCATCTACGTTTCTCACACACTCTCTCTCTTCTCTTTTGGTATTAATCAAAACAGACATGTGTGCCTGGTCAACATTTCTTAGTATTCCGTCCAATGCATCACGCTAATTCTATCAACAGAAACGAAATGAATCATTTCATTCAATTTATCGCACCGTTCTAAACAAAAACACATTTTGCTCTTGAACTATTGGAGGGAAGAAATAACACACTGGGGGACTGTGATGGGCCTATTTAAAAGTTTTATAGATCAACAATAAAAATGGCCTCATTTGGTAAAACGATCTCTGGATAGTTTGATAATGGAATAAATAATGATTTGCAGCACAAGTAATAAAAGAATAAAAAAAGAAAACATGTATTTGGTTACATCTATTAAATGCCAGGTCAAATGTTCTCACCCAAAGCATGTCATTGTCATCCTTTTGCGCAAGTCACAATAAAGTGTCAGCTCTTTTATGTTCTGTATTTCCTGTTGGAACAAGGAGTTTTGGTGTGGCAAACAAATGACTCCCAAATGTACAACAATGTGAAGTCACGTTGTTAGCACAAAAACTGTTTATTCAGTGGGAGGGGTCGAAAAAAGAAAAATCTGTGATGGTTTTAACGGCTGAAATTTTTATGTTCACTGTGAAATCACCACAAAATATTTTCCATTTCCAGAGGGCGGGGTGAGCAGAGGCACTTTTTCAAGTGGAATTTTGAGAAATGTTTACACTTAAACACGTGTAAGTTATGATTGCAAGTTTAGGCTCAGGATTGATTTTGCACTTCGGTTTCACTCAAATGAAATGATGAAAACCCTCTCGCACGTCTCCGTCTTGTATCAGAAACATGTGAAAGAAATCAACACGGAAGGCTACAGAAAAGTATGTTTTATATTAAAGACACATGTTGCGCCCGAGCCAGCCACAGGCATTAGCGAGCTAATGGCCCCCGGGCCACTGGGGGCAGCCCCGAAAAGCATTGAAAATTGGCACCGTTAAAAAACTCCGAAGTTTCAATTGGCAATTTCGCGGCAATAAAATAAAATAAAATAAAAAAAGAGAAAAATAAATAAATAATTTTCGGAAGATCACAGCGATGCATTCCAATTTTTGGCTCCATTAAACACATCCATCAATGGGTTCTTATGCTTTCAAGTGCCCTTTACATTGAACAAGGTACACATAAAACCCTAAAACGAGCTTTCCAGTGCGGTGGAACTGTAGCGGGAAGCCACAGAAAAGGCGCGAATGGACTTTGATGTCGGATTTGGGAAAGAAAACTTTTTTTTCGGCGACATGCGTGAAATCATTTTACAGCTTCATGCTTTGTTTGATTGTTGCTGTAGTATGTCCATTTTCCTAAACGTTCCCTTTCTGCAGCGCTCTTGTTTTGTTCATCCTTAGACCTACGCAACGCAATACGCTGTCCTATTATAGTCAATTGTATTCCACTGATAAACAGCGTCCGCATGGTTCATATGGAATCTGGTAAATAACCTACTCTGTTGTAGAATTAGAACTAGAATTGCGCATCGTCCTACAGAAACATGCCCATGCAAACACACACAAGCCAGGATAAATTTGACCTCTGCATTTGACCCATCTGTGGCGCATGCAAGGCCACAGAGCAGTGGGCAGCTGAGAGCGTCCGGGGAGCAGACGGGGTCGGTGGCTTGCTCAAGGGCATTAGAGGTGGCGTCTCTTTTGATAGTGGCGGGGGTTCGTGCATCCTTCCAGATGGAGACCACCTCGACTGGGCCTCGAACCGGCGACCCTCTGGTCCGATGCCTGTCTACCTGACCACTTGGCCACCTCTCCCCACAAGCTCGGATTGTGTAGCTCACGTAGCTCGGATTTTGGACCTGATCTGAATCATAAATCCTTAAAATTGTGGGTCGCTGTGCTTCATTTATTCTTTTTCTCATTGGTGACATATCTGTGTCAAACATACCTGTTTTCTTTCGCGCGAAACAAAAATAACTTTCACCCATCGCGTTAATCTGGGATAGTGGCACATGGCTATAAGATGTTCACTTGTTTGAAGTGTTTTTTTTTTTCTTCCTCCCCTCCCTCCGTGTCTTTAACTTAGATTACAGCTTCTGCAGCTGGAATCCCCGGCACATCTGTAAGCCAGCGGAAATACCAAAAATCATGCATGCCTCTTTGATTGTTACATTCAAGATATCATGTGCGCGCTACCAGCTCCGTTGCTGCAAATCATTAGGGCCCGGTAACTGGTGGCTTGTAAAAAACTGGGCGTTTGGAAATCCTGGAGACGAGACAAAGGAGACGGGCTGGGGCTCCCACATGGTTAGCCAAGGAGGTGATAAACAAAAGGGAGAAGGTGATACAGTCGATGTGATATATTGGGCACATGTGCGATCTTGGAACCGAAAAAGAGAGGATGAAAAGAAAAAAGACTTATGAGAGAGGGGAGGGCAGAGGGGAGGCTCCTCTGATTTATTCCGAGCTTCAGGGCTTGTGTATCCGAGAACAAGATTAGTTCAGTAGATCACATCACCCTACATCCTTTATAGATTATCACAAACGCAAACACACGCGCACACACACACACACACACACACACACCCCTCGACCAGTGGAGTAGTGAAGTACTTGAGTACCTTTCTGAGATACTTGACATTCTCTTCTCCTGCTACGCATACATCCACCCGAGGTCATTTCGGATTGAGATGTTTTTGATCATTTCCCCTATTACATTTATTTTTGAGATATACATGCATTATGAAAGACTAAGCCAGTACTAGCCAATAGGAATATCTTGATTCCACTCCAATTTGAAGCCAATCCTAATTGCGTTCCTGGAAATTTGTTGAAAGAAATGCTGAGTAATAGAAAATGACATCCACCGGAGATGTACAAATATTAGTCTGCAGATTGAGATCAAGCGCTTGTGGTTTTAATGTGTGTGTGTGTGTGTGTACGCCGAAGAGAGCACAACAGTATGGTGCAATCGAAAGAGCGTCAGTCAAACCGTCAACAAATGAAAAGTATCGTTTTTTCAAGTTTTACGATTCGTCTTTTCGTCATTAACGTTGCTGTTTTTTAATACACAAACTTTTCCACCTGTTTTACGGCCTCTCAAATTTTTTCCCCGTGACCCCTGGCAGGGGTAAATGAATGGATAAAAAATAAAGCTCAATGAACTACATTAGTAAAATGCCCAGGGGTGAATCTCTAATAAATATGTAGTACATGCCAGTCAAAAATGGCTATTTTTTGTGTAAGTGCATTTGCATTTGATATTTTTTTTACTTCCACTCAGATTGAATTGAAAAGCAGGATTGCGCAATATTTAGACGCGTCTATACTAGTGTTTACACTTTAAAGTAAACTTCTACCGCTGGCCACACTTATCCAAAGAGCCAAACAGGAGGAGATGGGTTAAGGCTGGGTGGATAAAATGACTTCCTAAGCACAAAAAGCTAAAAAAAAAAAACGTCCAGCAGAGATTAATGCACTGCTTTATATGTTCCAATCTAGTTTCCAGATACCCGTTTTGCTTTCTTTATGGCTTCGTAGGCATTCCTGCTCCTATTGTAACCTGCTCGCACGGAAATAGCTGCGTCATACTGGCCAAGGCTGACGGTTGGAGGTAGCCGCAGGAGCAGCTGGCCTCTGCCAAAAGGCCCCGGATCTGGCCAGGTCATCAGCGGGCCCACATCAAGGAGCCGGAGCACTTCAAAATCCTCCGTGTTAACTTTTATAGCGAGTGTTTACGCAAGGTCATGCACATTGACTTACACCTTTGTTTTATGTAGGGGTTGAAGGGACACATGTGTCGGATGGAAATGTATCTTGTTTGGTCATGTCCCGTCTGCTTCCCCTGCTGCTCGGCCAGCAGAACCACTCGTATCCATTATTTCAACCGTTGTGGTTTTATTTTTTTCATATCATTCTGAATGTGGGTTTTTTTTTTTGTATTTTTTTTAAGTTTCGGCCCCTTCTGCCTTTGTTCGGCAAATCCACGATTGCACGCTGTGCAAATGCACCCAGATTTTTTTCCTTTTTTTTGGCTACCAACATCAGCATCGGATTAGAGCATCAGCTCTGTATCCATAACACGCATCGCAGGTGCAGAATCTACAGGAAATAAAAGACAAAACATAAAATGTGTACAGGGCACTAAACATAATATCGTGTGTTGAGGAGGCTGCAGAGTAACAAATCGTCAGGAACGTTTTCTGGCTGAGAGAGGAACACGTGGTGAGGCAACCGGCCGCAAGCCAGGGACGCTGGCAGGCGTTTCCGCACCCAGCGTGAAGGACGGTGGCTTAAAAAAAAACGCCAGGCCAAAGGGTCACGCATGGGGCAGATTGGTGCGTTTTCTGTGTGACCTTTTCTTTTATTTCAAGGTCACTAAAGGTTTCACAGGACTTGATCCATACATTGAGAAATGTCAATATTTTCTATCCAGGCGATATCTTGTGTTTTCAAGATACCACATAGTAATAAACAGGGCCTTGTGTACGAACATGAAGAATGCCAAAACTGCCCAATAAACAAAAAAGCTCCGGAGTCACCAATCGCACGTCAGCTCCAAAGTAAATCTGAGGAGCTGAGAAGGTGACTATTCACTCTTTGGACTTTCCATGGAATCGACTGTTAAAATGCGCTCTGAGACTCAGCTCCAGCTGCGCGGGTCATCAGGCGGAGAGAGGGCAGCGTACAGATGGGGAGGTCCTCGTCTTTTACGAGGACCCGGCCCTCCAGAGACCACCCGGCCGCCGCACTAGCAAGTCGTGGCACTAATACACTTTACAGGAGGGGTGAAGCTCATTGTCTGCCTCACTTAACTGTTGCGTCCCTGTGGGAGCCAGTGAAGCAGGAAGTGAAGGACAGAGGCGGGTGGAAAGGAACTTTTCTATTTCCTTGTCCTCAAAACCACAGCAGCCTGGAGACTCTATTTGAGCAGTAGTCGGTGGGTTCGATGAAGACCAAACAATCAATACAATGACTCCCATGATTGTTACTTATCAGTAATAGAAGGCTAATGAAGCCTCGTTTGCAGAGATGTTGCAACGGGCCAGGCAAACTAGGCAATTGCCTAGGGCTCTGAGCTAGGAGGGGGCCCCCAAAGACGGCTGTTTACATTGGTCCACAGCAACGACAACCTGAAACCCCCTTCCATGTCTTGCCATGTAGAAGACACTTGCCTGGGGCCCCAAGAGTGTCTTGAAACACCTCTGCTTGTTTGCCCCAGTGATGGCAACACAAACAGCTTCAAACGCCAATGTAAAGTGCAACCTATTTACCCCTAATGTGCTTCAGAGAAACAGTATACAAAGTTGTGTTGTCTCTTTCGTGCAAAACAGCGATTCAATACATGTGTTGCCATTTGTCACAGAATTCTCAGACCTCAGATGCAATGTTTCCTAAGTTTTTCGGTGTTCCCGCTCTGAAAAGAACCTCAGCAATTGTTCCCGGCGAAACGGTTCCAATTTGAAATGACCTTACTCGGTCAAAGTTTGTGCAATCTCTACGAAAGCTTAATTAGCCTTCCGTCCACTTGCGTCACCTTAACCTCCGCAGAGGTTATTGTGGGCGGGACGAGGAACCCTTAACCATCCTCTTTAAAGACATGGGCTCTTGAGCACGCCTCGCTTTACTCATTAGCCAGGTCCATTTGTCGGAAGTGAATTGGCGTCGTCATTCTCCCTCGTCTAGTATTACTCTCCCCCTTTTTTCCCTCCCAACAATACCGCAACATACCTTGATGTCATGCAAAAGTTGTTCAAATAGGGCCGCATACCCTCATGTCACTGAGGGTAATGAGCTATACTAACGGTGAGAGAATGCGGAGAGGTCCCATTTAAACTGAGCCACCATCAGGGCATGGCAAGGACTGAAAAAAAGGACATTTTATGATTTCCTCTGAAAAATGTATTCCAATTCATAAGGGGTCCCGCAAAGGGTGTCGTATGCAGTTCCCCCTCTTAATACTAAATCTTCCAGGCAGAAGCTTTTAAAACTTCAAATGCAGCTATATCTGCTTACACGTGTCATGCTATAGCCTATATAGCCCCCTTTCCTGTTTCGGCAGGGCAGCTCAAACGCTAACGTGTGTTTCATGTATGCGAGTTTTTTTTTTTTTGTTCCAGTGAGAACGCAGAGGAGCGTCCCGCAGTAAAACACTACACATGCTGTCTGGCTTTCGCATCAGTCCCGTGGATAGACCGGGCCGCAGGCTCAGGTGGTGTCACTTTGGGTACTTCATAACAGGTTATGACTTCACAAGATCTTCAGGTTGTGTGCTGAATGTAGCTAAACCTCACCTCAAAGTTCCTATTAACAGGCCTTATTATTATCTTACTGGGAATATAAATGTGCTTTTTGTCTAATTCTTTTCAGCAAATGATGAATCACGGGGTTTATTCCGAGTATCTTCTTTGGTACACAAGTATTGTTGTAATTTCAACCAAAAAATAAGATATAAATTGCAGCAACTACGTCGATGACACTAAACTGAGGAGACAAATAATAATTGACGATTAATTAAATTCAATAAGCTAATTGCAGGAGTTTGAGAATGTCTTGTTAACAATTTGTTCCCACAGTCCCCATGTGACCAGAATAAACATCAGGACACTTTAGAGAGAGAGCGAGGTGAGTCGCGATCTGAAAAAAACCCCAAATGGGCTTCATTTTTATGACTTTTTCAGGCATTTTAAATTACCATTTGGATAATCCACTTTTTTAGGTGAAACCAGCCCAACTCGAGCTTCTGTGGACTCTTTTTGATATCATCACATCTCATTCCCAATCCAGATAAATCTTCATGGTTCCACAATTTGAGTCTTCAGTGCAGAGATGGGGATTTTGCCCATAGTGGCCAGATCAGATTATTTTCACATTGTGTGTACATATATAAAACCTGCAGCTGTTGTGGGTGTGCAAGGGGAGCAGGACATGGCTGTAGAGCTCGGTTCGGATCACCTGTGGCTCAGCAGGCAAAAAGTGAGCAATAAGGTAAGGGTTGCAATTAAATTCAATAAGCTAATTGCAGGAGTTTGAGAATGTCTTGTTAAAAATGTGTTGCCACAGTCCCCATGTGACCAGAATAAACATCAGGACACTTTAGAGAGAGAGCGAGGTGAGTCGCGATCTGAAAAAAAACCCAAATGGGCTTCATTTTTATGACTTTTTCAGGCATTTTAAATTACCATTTGGATAATCCACTTTTTTAGGTGAAACCAGCCCAACTCAAGCTTCTGTGGACTCTTTTTGATATCATCACATCTCATTCCCAATCCAGATAAATCTTCATGGTTCCACAATTTGAGTCTTCAGTGCAGAGATGGGGATTTTGCCCATAGTGGCCAGATCAGATTATTTTCACATTGTGTGTACATATATAAAACCTGCAGCTGTTGTGGGTGTGCAAGGGGAGCAGGACATGGCTGTAGAGCTCGGTTCGGATCACCTGTGGCTCAGCAGGCAAAAAGTGAGCAATAAGGTAAGGGTTGCAGAGGACCGAAGCTGAATGGAGAAATCAGAGCTCCTTCCTGCTCAGCCTCTCATGTTTTAAACCGGTGCTGCGGAGCCATGTCTCTAAATTATGTTAAACATTTCAAGTTTCATGTGGCTATGAAAATGTACTAAAAAAAATGTGAGTAGAAAACAGGTGCAGATAGACGAAGATAAGAAATAAGCCCGGGCTGAAAATATAACTCAGGAGACTCGAGTAATTCAAGTCGTGGAAATGTCTGATGATAATTCTCGGCACTGAAACATTTCATCGTGGATCCGTTGATACCTCGGACGATTGACAGTGATCAATGTTGCAACAGGCGCTGACTCTGTTGTGGTTTTAATCCTATAGCCGCCATATACCCGCTAATGTACCCTAGTGTCCAAACACAGTACTACAACAACAGCATCGATAGTTCTCGGTAGATCACATTTATTACAGAGGTCCTTTAAAATTCAGGAAATGAGACGCGGAAAAAGTGTAACCAATCCGGGCCCACAGATGAGGGCTCACGTCAAAAGGCAGACATTTGCATTTACGTCACAGCATTAGCATACCCTCTGTTTACATACCTTCCAAATCAATCTAAATCGAGAACATGTTCACCTGAAAAATTGGAATTTTCAACACACACGTGTCACCGTGGGGACTCACTTTCCCCCTCCGTAATGTTTTTTTAAATGTTCTGCAGGATCGGGACCAGCGGCTGAGACTTAAACTGTCGACACGTCCCTCTCGGGCCCAAAGGAAGCGGATATTTTTTCCTGCCTGGATTTATTCTGACACTCGGGTCGGGTCATTCTATTACACGCAGCGCTTACGATCGAGGACAAGCATTTTCCAGCACGGCAGCGGGGTTTCACAGAAAGGCTAAACCGAGACGTTTAGGACCTTTGTGAAGCCGTTCCACATGCAAACCACAAAAGTCATTAGTATCACAGATATATACTGTTACATCATTGCTATTGCGCTCTCTTGAATCGGAGCAATAATCACCCCCTGGGATATGCGGCTTGGATGGTGAGCCTAGTTTTTTTTTCTCTCTCTCTCGGAGCAGTGGTGTAAATCTCTCTCTCTCGCCACCGTTGTATCGTGTGCAGTGTTTTGTTTTTTTTTTCCGGAGAAGGAGAGGCCGCGCGGTATATAAGGCGAGCAGCTGAGTAGCACATGTTTAAAGACCTCCTGCTGTCTTCCAAAGACCCTCTTGATAAATTTCCCGCAGGTGGAGCGCTTTACCGTGTTCTCAAGTGCACAAATGTACTCGGGGTGGTGTTTTAGAGCTCCGACATATAAACTTGCCGTCCACTTTGACCACTGTGCTTGCTCAACCCCTGGCAAAAAAAAATTAAGGGGGGGGGGAATAATTCTCCTTGTTAGGTTTTCATCTTTCAGCATGGCGCATTCCTTGTTTCCCCTTCACCTCCAAAAGGGGAAAAGGTTCTTGTACACCAAATGACTGACGTTCAAGATGTCACAGGGCAATGGGACCTTTTTTTTTTTTTCTTCCTGCAGGTGAGAATATTTCAAGGCTCATTGGTTTTTAATAATGACTTCTGCAGTACAAATCCTATGGAGACCACATCAAACTCCCCTGTTGAACGTCATGCTGGACAGGAAACTGAAGATCCTGTTTCAGCGTTAATATTCTGGACTGTGGTGATTATTTAATGCAGCGGTGAGATGGCGCGTCTGTGCTGCGGAGGTCAGAAAGAGTCTTCTCTTTTATTTACCAGGGCTTTGCTCAATTTTTCCACAGAACTCGAAATGACTCATTTATGCAGAAGTTTTACAATTCTAATCGTTAAAGTCAACCACTCGCTTGTGCTTCAGTAAATGAAAAAAATGGGCAAGTATCTTAACGTCGATGCTTGAAGTATGTTTGTACTTGGTATACTTTAAATGCAGGTTTTTTTTTCGTGGCATGACCGGCCAAGTCCGGCCCTACTTTCGCACATGTCCATGGCTGAAGGAGGGATTGTGCGACAAAGCATTGTCACTTGGCTGAGTGTGGTTTAATAGAAAGGGTTAATATTGGGTCATTGAGGTGTCTGACTTGTGTCTGAAACTCTAAGCTCCAGTGTCGGGGTTCTGCCCGAGACTCGAGAACTAACGGCCTATCGTGGGAACATAGAAAAATCCCAGTACAGGGCTAAGGGGGTCCCCATGCTGTAGGTTTTTACCGAGTCATGTTATTTTAAGGGACGATTTTCACGGAAACATGTTTAAGTGCGATCATTTACCACAATATGGACCCCAAGAGTCCCAGCTAATAGTGTGAAACATAAATCCCCCCGGATTAACCTTGAAATCACATTTAAAAAAACTTTACAATCTTTCAAAGACTCGTCACCAGCCTACAGACTTAACAGACGGTTAAAAAAACGGTCACAAAGATTACAACGATCTACTATGTGTTTACACACACCCAGGCCATACGCTGGCTAACGTGCGACACATGGGATTTGTATTAGAATAAGGAATAACCCACCCCCCCGAGAACCAGAAGGCACCGACAAGTCCGTGACCGCTCTGTTCAAAGGCAGTTTGGCCGTCTTTCCTCGAAGATAGACTTACAGGTGATGTATTGGATGAGTCCAGAGCCTAAACTCGACTTCAGAGGTGGTATCCCCCTGTGTCTCGCAGGTTCCCCATAAAACACTTTCATGTAGCTCGCTCCAAAGAAAAAAAAAGGAACGTCTAGTAAAAAAGGTGGAATCAAATGCTGGGGTTTTATTTTTCATCTACAGGATTTCAAAATGTGACCCCGAGTCGGACTCTGCTCTGTGGCTCCAACTGGAACAAGGAGGACACATATCGCTGACAAGAATTCTTGGCATAGAGTGTGTAATAATTCATTTCCGTGACCAGTAACATAGGGTATCTTCAGCATGGCTGGATAACACCTTTATCATTTTGAACACCACTTTTAAAAGTTTGATGTATGCGGGGTGGCAGGTGAAGCTGCCGGCTGGAAGCAACCGTTCCTTCTTACCCGATGACTGTTCTCCACTGAAGGTTGTGGTGGGAATTTGCATTTTTATCCCCTTACGCTAAATTATTAAATCGATGACAACTAAATTCCAAAGCCTGCTGGTCTAGAAGCAAAACTACACAGAGTACACACAGGTTGGTGTGCTGTTTTTTTAATTTTTATTTTACTCATGTTGCCGTTTTTGCTGTGGCGTTGGAACCCGTTTTTTTCAAAAGTTTCCATTTGCAGTCTTCCCGAAACTATGTCATTGTGTAAACGAAGGGCCAAAACGTAAAGATACTTTTGCGTGTTATGTTGAAAACGTTGTGTAAACGGCCCCCGAGTGTTCAGAAAAGCACATTTTGCCTTATTCGGGTGTCAGATAAGCAAAGGCTCAGCAGAAAAAAATGACAGAGAGATTAATCCCATGAGAGCCTCTTGGCGTCGTCGTCCCGACAAAAACAACAAACGACGCCTGTCTGCCCAAAAAATCCACGAGAGTAAACGCGCAAGCAGGCTCTTCAAACGCCAGGGCAGATGAGAAATGGAAACCAGTTTCTTCACACTGTATTGTAGAGGAAACACAATGTGTTGATGGGAAAACAGTGAGAATAGCACAGGCCGTGTTGACTAAACAGGGCTAAAGTGTCACTGTGGCAACAGGTTCCGTCAAGCCAACTCCAAGGTTAAAGCCTCACCCCGCACCTTCGTGGCCCGGCGGGTTTCTGCTGACGTTAGATCATATTTAGGCGACACGCGGCGAGAAAAAGACCGGGGGCAAGCGGCTGAAAATGTATTCATTGGGGGAACGCCGTTATGAACCATGACGATCGCGCGACGAAGCAATTACATGGAGTCTGATCACTTTTAGCAGCCTGCAAAGGGTGCTGCTCGGGATTAGATTCAACAACCACGTATTTGGACACTCATGACATCATCATCACTAATCGGGCTAAATAAACCAAAAGAGCTGAAGGCGCAAAACACTCAGGTACGTTAAGGCCTTCGTCGTCATGCAAATGTATTTTTATTTATTTTTTTTAATTGGGATTGGCCAACAATTTTGGTTCGGGCCAAAAATGGGTACTCCCTTGAGTTCAGAGGGTCTTTGTCATCGTTGAGAAAGTGCAAAAGGCAAACAGAGATATAACAATGGCGTTAGTAGTGGCACGTTCACTCCATTCACACATGAGTGCCATCGGCTCCTCCAGATGAGTGGATTTTGATGTACCGGTGTAAAGAAAAAAGTGTCCCGCTCTGTCCACGCAGACACAGGAAGTTCCAGTCTGGAGTTTGATTGCTGGTTTGAGGACAGACTATTGAATCCATCTTTCACAGGGGAAATACATGCCGCAAAAAGACAGCTGCCTGCACGAGACGTATCTGCGCACAAGGTGCCGTCTATGGCACACAGACCGGAAACAACCCACTGGAATCCTCAAACCGGACGCAACGACGAGTATTCACAATATAGCTGTGCCGAATGCCTCCTGCACCCGCAATTTAAACCGCAAAACTCACCTTGCAGCAAATGACATCAATTAAAAAAAAAGACATCAAAAAGAACAAAAGAAAAACAAATGAACTACATTGTTGGCCAGCCCAAAATAACCAACTAGCAAAAGAAAAGCAAATATTAAATTATGTAAATTGTACAAACAGGAGACACTGTGGCCCCTCCTCCAATCTATTCTTATTTTACAGGCCACCAGGCCATCCTAAATAATAAGTTTTAATTACAGTTATTGAACGGTTGGAAAAGGTGTGACAATTCAATTTAACATAACAATAAAATATATTGCTTTTTTGTTTCAAAGTCCTCCTGAAAATACCTAGTCATAATTTGTGAAGTATTTTAAAGTGAAAGTACGCTCAGAATCAAGTGAATTTGGGTCTTTTTGCTGAATAAACAACCCTACAGACTATGTTTTGTTAGCCAGCTCGGAGGGTCGTGACCCCTCTCCTCTACAGCTGACCTGTCATTTCAAAGCTTTGCTTACACTTGTTGACATCGTGTAAACAGACGAACAGACAAACAGAACTTCGTTTCTGTAATAACATTCTCTTTGTGAGTAGAAGCACGTTAAAATCTGGCGACGGTCAGTGAAAGACACTTGGGGACAATTATTTGGCCGCTTCTTTTGTAATAAGTCATCCATGTGACAAAACATTAACCAGACAGACGCATGTCTCGGAGCTGACATTTCTGGCTAAAAGGGCCGAGCCACACGACGGTGCAGCCGCCACAGTGATTCCAACATAGCTGGGTCATGTTGTGTCTTCTTTCAAACTATGCATATCCAAATGACAGAGAATCGGGCCTACCGGGCTGTGACCAGAGGGCCCTTGGGCTGTTGCCTACTTAACGTAGGCAGATGACGGAGCAGCTGTTCAGTACACAGGAGAGAGCGGAAGACGCATACAATACCAAAGTCATCTCCACCTGATGATTGACCTCTCATTTCTTCCTCGTCATAGTCATAAAAAGGGAATTCCAAAAAATGAAGCATTTTGTATCACGTATAATGACTGAAAGCCAACTGCCTTTGTGTTGTTTTTGGACGTAGCAGTAAAGAGTACGACCGTATGAGGCACTGTAAAGTTGTTTTTCTTCACCTGGAGGAGGCCGTGCATAGGCTGTGTACATTTGATTAAACCTATACAGGCCTATGCAAATCAGAGCTTATAAGTGTTAGCCTTGGCATTGTTTACTCTTGTCGTCATACAGCCAGGTGTGTTGTTGCTTTATCACCCGGGGGTTAGCTATGTCGCAGCTGCACCATCTGCGCTGGCCTCCACCGCGTGGTTCCCTGATGAGACCCTACACATGACGTTAATGAAGGTGGGGGGGGTGCAACAACCCTGGCGGAAATCACATTTACGCAAAAGTGTGCACGCAGACCAGCGTGTCAGCACATTGCATCATGAAATTGTCTTCGGGTGACAATGCATCACAACGTGGTTTTCCATAGCATTTACATTATAGTTTAGACTGGCAAATAACCTCGCAAAAGGTTGAGGAGGAGATGGAAGATGAAGGATGTCCGCACAAGTCGCCCAAATAAAGACAAGCGTCTTAACTATTGTGTACACAAAGGACTTTTCCAAGAAGCAGCAGCGAGTGTCTTATCCCCATTGGTTTAAAGAAAGTTGCTGTGGGCCAGTGAGACGCCAAACAATGCGAGCGATCACGGCTTTGATCTTCTTTTTCTTCCTCAGAGGGTTCACCTCTCCAAACATCAGCCGCTCGGGGATTTACAATCATTTGCATGAACTTGCAAATATGGCTATCATCTGAATTCGAAGTGGCTGAATTTGACTTTCTACCTGATCCTCACATGAATGTTGCAAAATGCTTCCAGAGAACACGAGATAGACCTTCAACTGACTTCAGTCTGCCACTAGACCCGGTATGTCTTTGCAAGCACAATGAACAAAGAGGAAATAAAGCTTATTTGTCACTTCTCCCTGAGGCAGGCTGATTGTTTGATGGACCCAAAGGACAAGGCTTACAGTTTACTTGGTGCCGCACAATGTTCATTTGTCTTGTTCAGTGTCCAAAATGTCAGTATGCGTTACCAAAGGAGGCCTCTGTGTTTCCCCATTCATGAAAAAGGCCAGGTTACGCTGGAGGCTCTGAAACAACTCAAACAAGAGCACAGGCGTCAATGGGAGAAATGTTTGTTCCCAACCCTCAAGTTGCAACGGTACGCAGCACAATGGACAGATTGTGGCCACGGTGGCCTGTTGTGGGTGTTTGTGCAAACGAGGCAGAGGCTTGGGTGTGAGAACGCAGATCGACTTAGGAGTATGCATGTTGCCGTGAACATTTAATTACAATCTTGGGCATGGGGCACCCAGGAAGCGCTGGACAAACTGGCACAGGAGGACAAGGCTCCATTTAAGTGGGAACAGGTAAGTGGGAACAGGTGAAGACAAGCGAGGGGCGGGGCAAATGCTGACGACGGCGGGAAAACACACAAAGACAGGGAGTAAAGGGATCTGGAATGAATCTGAAAATATTTAACTTAACCTAACTGAAATCCTGAATGACCGAACACGACGTTATGGAGTGGGAAAAAAAAAACTAACACTAAGCATGACATAAACATCATCTACGAGACACCACACACGTCCAAACAGATTATCCATTTTATATTAAACAAAAGCTAATCTCCTCAGGAGTGGAAGGATGTTTCGAGAAGGAGTATATCCATATGGCTACGATCGCACAGTGCATTCATTACTGTGTGAATTACTGAGCGTGTTGATACTAAGATCAGTCAGTAGAAGACATTTCAACCTGAGCGTCTATTGAGCCTCTCCCACAGCTGTTTTCCTATTTGCGTTCTCCACCTGTAAACCATTTTAATCGTTACAAACCCTGGCTGCACGGCACCGCAAACCACAGAATTTATTTATTTATTTTATGGCCAGGATTCGATGAAGTCAATTAGCACGTTAAAAGTCCCAAAAAGCAGATTCCAATTGCTTCTCCACTGAGCTATTGTGAGCACTTTCTGTGGAGTCAAAAAATAAAAAAAAAAGAAAAGTGCACATTTAGAGAAGCTCACCAAGAATGGGGGTATCCAGTTCTCTGGGCGCTTATGCAAAGCTCTATAAATTGACTCACTTTGCATGAGGCAGCGTTTCAGTGTTTCTAAGGCCGTCACGTGGCATACAAACAGACGCATCTGCGCGTTAAAAATAGCTTCTCTGGCTCGCTGCTCTCTCTCGACAAACGGGAGAAGAAAAAAAAAAACTGTCGTTGAGGGGTAAACTCAAACACAGCAAGATCATGTTCAGAATCATAAACAAGAACACTGAACATCCAAAACTCCAGTGGATGTGAAAGTATAATTCCAGTTCACATATCTCAAGTGTGTGCGTGTGTGGGTTTCAGGATATTCCCAGCCCCCTGTCAGCCAAGAACCACCAGCCTGCTGCCCCCATCAGCCCCCAGACCTGTCAGGCCAGACAACACGGTAATTAAGTGGGAGCTACTTGTCAAAAAGCGGCAGTGCTACACATTTCTTATTGGATTACAAGGTGCCGGGAAGGAATGTTGGAACCGGCCAGAGCCTCTTTTCCCCGCTGCTGGTAGAGAGCAGGAGAAAAGAAAAAAAAAAATTAAAAAAAAAACACGGCCCAAAATGAATAGAGAGCCTACCGCTCGTCTTCATGCCCGCCGATCGCCAATCCAAAACAAAGCATGTGCCATTTATTCCTAGAGTCAAAATAACCCGCCGTGTGATTCCTCTGCGTGCGTGCGTGTGCGTGCGTGCGTGCGTGCGTGCGTGCGTGCATTCGTGCGCTGGGATTTGTGGTGCTTAATAGATTCTAAATGTGCAAAGGATTGTAGCGTATCAGATGGGCTGGGAGTTACTGGCGTGACAAAGGCAACAGTAGGACGGATGGCTTGGTCCAACACCTGGTGAAGGGTGTGTGGGTCTGTGTGTGTGTGTGTGTGTGTGTGCGTATGACTCAGGCGGTGATAAAGCAATAAACCAACCACAGTCATTGGCAGGACAGCCAAACGTGATATGGGCAGGAGAAGAATGGAGCTGTTGTATCGGGGGCAGGGGATGTCCGTTTCACGCATTTCATCTGCTTTCTGATCTCACCGTCTTATTTTCATTTTTGTTGGACTTTTCACGGGACAAACCAACCCCCCCCCCCTCCACACTACTGAACTATTATAAAGCACCAGGTTCCATCCACACTGAGATCCATCCACAAACCAGACGGGCGTACCCAGAAATGACTCGACGACTCGACGGGCCAGATCAAACGGCACGGCAGGGCCGCAGATGGCCCGCGGGCCGTAGTTTGGACACCCCCCTGCTCTTCGCAGTCTGCATTGCAACCATGCACCTCAGCTAAACAGCTACGAGCGATCACTATGCTTCACAAATGTCAGTCGATATATAAAACACACACATAGTGTACCGTACCACAGCTGCTGCTCTTCCACGCCTTCCTCTTCTCTCTCCGCCAACTTTTCTCTTTTTTAAGTAATCCGCTTTTCCAAAAAGGAGCATGAAGAAGCGGCCTGCTTTTATCTGCTCGCTATGTGCAGTGAGGCCAATCACGGGGTCACCTGGGGAGGTCGTCAGCTGCAAACTGCACTCAGCTGTGTTTCGGGATTTCTTTTCTATTTTAATTTGTTGTATCTTCAATAGATTTGTGGCTGCGGCACGGAAATTGACAATTTTTTTTTTTTTTTCATCATTCTGTTTGGATTGTGTTTTTATGGCTAATGTCCTGAAGTTTTTTTTATTTTATTTTTATTACTTTATAATCATTTCCGCAGGAAAGCTTCATTGCACTGAACACAACCACGTGAGTCCATTTAAGCAACAATCTGTGACCTCTGTTCTGTTGTCTTTAGAGTCTTGAAACAGGAGCTGCTGAAAGACAAATTCCCAGACTGTGTGTGTGTGTGTGTGTGCGTGCGCGTGTGTGCGTGCGTGCGTTGCTTTGCTTTTCCCAACATCCCAGCATGAAGGAAAGTGATTGAAGTCTCTAAATAGCAAATGACACCTGCGAAACCCCCAACAAAATGCTACTGTGTGAACTGCGACTGTTGATAAGAGAGAACAGTGTGTGTGTGTGTGTGTTGTGTTTGTGGGGTGGGGAGGGGGCGGGGGGGGGGGTTGACAACAGTCCAGTTCACTCTGCTGACATGTTAAATCTCACACTTTGCGCATGACACTGCGAGGATTTCAGCAGACGTGCGCGTGTGTGCGTGCGTGCGTTGCTTTGCTTTTCCCAACATCCCAGCATGAAGGAAAGTGATTGAAGTCTCTAAATAGCAAATGACACCTGCCAAACCCCCAACAAAATGCTACTGTGTGAACTGTGACTGTTGATAAGAGAGAACAGTGTGTGTGTGTGTGTGTGTGAGTGTTGTGTTTGTGGGGAGAGGGGGGGGGGGGGGGTTGACAACAGTCCAGTTCACTCTGCTGACATGTTAAATCTCACACTTTGCGCATGACACTGCGAGGATTTCAGCAGATACTTATCAGTGGCGGTTAGTGCAGACAAACACTGTCACCTTCTGCTCAGCAGCCAACTGTTGCTTAGGGCAGCAGGGCATGAGCACACATTCTCACACACCAGACGCAGTATTTACACACCGACACACACGCGCACACACACACACATTGTCAGTTCATAGATTTACAAAAAAACATTTTTTTTCTAGCTCAGGATGGCGTTGCCATTTTAGGCCGAAGGAAATCGTCGTCCATGTTTTCCTTTTTTCTATTTCGAAATAAATCTGAGCAATTCAATGAAGGGAAATGATAATTAAGCTCAAACCTTTCCTTTGGGCCCTGGCTTTCGCACGCACATTTGTTTTGACACAAATGTGAGGGACACAATGCGCGATTTGGTCCTCGCAGGGATAGAAATAGATAAACAATAAAAGCGACTCAAAAGGGAAGTCAATCCCTCTTTGGTGACGCAAAAATGGCCTCATCAACACAAATCCAATCAGAGCAGCAGGGAGAGGGCGAGCCTTCTCTTGACACGAGGTTTCTCCGTGGGCTTAGGAGTGACGAGGGGGCAAGCGCCGAGCGGCGGGACGACGGCGCTTTGGTCAAAGAGCAAAGTGGCTCGGCTACGGATTCGCATCGATCATGACCCGCGGGAGCCGCACGGCGAGGAAAATCCCCGGCCTCCCCTCCAACCGCTCGTCTTGTCCATTATTCCACGGATCAGTGTGCTGCAGCTCATGTGAAACCCATGTTTGGAGCCATCTTTCAGCAAGCACACACGCACGCACGCACACACACCCACGCTCACAGACAGACACTGGACCGAGAGCCCGTAACTGGAAAGGAATGAGTGGAGAAATGCATCTTGGACAGATGAGATTATGGCGCTCACAGATAATTGGCATGATATCACATTTCAACTCCCGAAGAACGCTTTTAATTCTACGGCAACTGCCATATCCGCACATCTCTCATGTCGCGAAAGTAAAGAGAAAAAAGATTCCGACCTAGTTTATAAATCAAATACTTCTTGGAAAAATTTGATTTTTTGAGTAACTCATATGATGATGATTTCCCATATTAGTGATATCTTGTCGTCCAGAGGCTTGTATGTGTGTGTGGTCTGATCTGAAATTGGATTTTTGTGTCATTCCTGTGCTGCCTTTTTTTTTTTTATGTTTCTCGTGTGCAACTTCACTATTTTGTTAGTGGCTTCAGACTAACATCTGACCACCCCAAAAAACCCTGAAACGTGCCGTGTAGCATAAAATGAAATACAAGACTTTTTTATGAAAAGAGCTCCGTCTTATAAAGTTTATTGACATGAGGAAAACATCGGGATAATGTTTAAATACTCTACACAATAAAGTTATTAAACATGCACATGTAAAATATAATATACTGTACATAAATATTAAATTGGGGAAAAATGATTTCCAGCTTGTCTTTTTTCTCATGCACCACCTTGTGTCTTTTAAGTTTTTCTTTGACCCCAGAACCTCAACTTGAGATGAAAAAAAAAAAAAAAAAAAAACTGCCATTGATAGTGCAAAAAAAAAAAAAGACAAAAAGACAAAAAAAAAAAAAAACATTAATGGAATGCTCGACTCATGGCAGGTGTGGGTCTTTTCAGAATGGCTTCCACGGAGAAAGACAAAGACTCGCCGGACGCCATCTTGGTCCCCACGGGCTTGGACAGAAAGTCTTTAGCGTACCTGTCCTTGGCCGAGCCCTCCCTGAACTTGCGGGCCGCCTCCTCAAACAGCTCTTTGCAGTACGGAGGCCTGAGCTCCGTCCCGGCCCCGCCGCAGTTTTTTTCACTCAGCGAGTGCTGGATGAGGGAGTGGAAGGAGTTGAGTTTCAGGGAAAGCTTAGAGCTGTCCTTGCTCAGCTTGTTCAGGACGTGGACAGAGTTTTGGGAATGAGAGTTGTTGTTGTTGTTGTTGTTGTTGTTGTTGGTGTTGTTGTTGGGGAAGGCTTGTGCGAAGCTCCTCTTAGGGGGCGAGAAGGCCGAGCACTCCCTCCGCCCTCCGTGGGCGATGCCTGTAGCTTTGTGGTCATGCTGCCGATGGCTGGACGAGTCCTGCGGCGCGGCGGCGCGGGATCCTTCCAGCTTGGCAGCGAGAGCCGCCGCCGCCGCCTCCTGCTCGGGCAGCTGGCTCTCGGCGGGCGCGGCTTTGGGCTCCCACACGGCGCCCGGCTTCAAGTTCTGCACCGCCGTGGCGTTGAACAGGCACTGCTGGTAGAGCAGGGCGTCCCCCATGTTGGCGGCGGCGGCGGCGCCGCGCGGCCAGATCATGAAGCCGCCTCGGGCCGGCTGGAGCGGGTAGTGGCGGTACGTGGTGGCCACGCTGACGTTGGAGGAAATGAGCTCGACGTTGGCCGAGCCGGCCGGGTACGGCATGGACAGGTCCAGGCAGTTTGGGCCCATGAAGTTGCACAGCTCTTTGGGCTGCGGCTCGGCCTGGCTCGCCGGGGAGTAGGCCGTCTTGTAGGAGTTGTACTCGGCGGCGTGGTGGACCATGCTGTTGGGGAAGATGAGCGAGGCCGAGGTGGCCTGGCTGTTCTCCATCAGCTCGCGTTCTTTGTACTCCCGCTCCAGCATGATGGTTTCCAGCTCCTTGTCGGCGAAGGCTCTCCGCTTCCTCATGCGGTCGCTCAGCGGCGGGGGGAGAGACGCGTTGGCCGCCAGGAAGGGATCAGACTGCACCGGGCGATATCCTGTCATCAAAAGAGCCCAACGTTCAGTGCCGGGTTTAGGCCATGCTGTATGTTTCAGATTAACAGTGATATCGAGCGTGCATGTGGAAAAGTTCTCGACACGGAAAACAAAACATGCAAAAGGAACATTCTCAGACCACTTGAAATGAAATGATCCGATTGTGTGTAACAGTGCCGCGGACATGTGAATGAGTAAGCTCAGTGAATGGCAAAAACTTAAATACGTGGCTGCTTACAGATGTTAGCAAGTCCTTATCACTGATAAAGGGGGGAAAAAATCCAGGACAAGCTAGGAGAGAAAAAGGGGATTTAGTGAAGTCGAGTGAAACAGAGACAGAGGAAGAGCCAAGAGAAGCAGAAGTTTAGGAAATGAGTGGGAAAACAGTGCAAAAGAAATAAGAAGCGACTCTTATTGTCAGATTCTTACCTTCCAGGATGCTTTTGGCGAGCATGGTGGACGGCCGAATGTGTCTCTGATAAATCGCCCTCCTCTCGGCTGGGATTTGTTTCCCGGATATGCCTTTCTTATCCTGAGAAATTGAAACAAAATAACAAAAGGAATAAAGAGGTGCTCTCGCAACGTTTTCCTTGAGCCTTGAATAATATCGGATTTGTCACAGCTAAGATCCATGTTTGGATAATAGAAGATGCCGTTTTATTCATAAAATATGGGCCACACCAGAGGTTTTTGATGTGATACATTATATCATTAAATAGCTCAAAGCAGGAGTCTATATGTATAAAATACGATATTTATTTTGATCATTTTTAGGGAATTTTATCATTTGTTTTTTTTTTATTTACGAAAATGTGGAAAATCACAACTGCACAACTAAAGCTGCTGATTGCATTATTTTAAATAAATGGGCATGACAACCAATGCCAGAGAACAGACAGACAACCGAAAAACTTGCCGTGGCAAGTTATTTTGCAGGCGTAGTAGAATGTTGCAGTGCAGCAAAAATCAATAAAATGAGAGGAATATGTGTGAAGAGATTAGGACGGCTGCAGGTCTGAATGTGAGTGTGAAAGTATGCTTGTCCAACACCCAACAAGTGTTGTTGGAAATATGAGTCGGTCACACAACCAGCATAGCCTCATATTCTCCAAAAATGACCACCGTGCAATAAAATGGCATGGCATGAAAAATAATATGAGCTTGTTATAAATTGTACTCCGTGTTTAAATATATCTGTATGCCTTCCTCAAAATGATTGGCATTTTGTTTTAAAACCAATTGTATTTTATTTGGAAACGGCAACGAGATTTAACCAGGAGTAAACAAAAACAACAACAACAACCACAACACTGGGCTGGATGGATATTTAGCTGTGTTGTGTTTAATTGTTACTCTTGTGTGTATTTTGCATAATAAATTAACGGAAGCAGTAATTAGACTGAGGAGGTCAGGTAAAATAACTTTTGATTCTGAGTTCTAACGTCTAATGTTTAATATAGTCCCGCGCGTTTGCTGTATTTTAAACACACACACACGCACACACACACGCACACGCAGCGACCGGGGCCTACCTCCGTCGCCTGCTGCCTCCTCAGGGCCACCTGCGCCGCCATCACCCGCTGCCGCTCCACCACCAGCAGGCAGTTGGCGCACTGACAGTCCCTCCAGCGGCAGAAGCGCTTGTGGCCCTTCAGGCACGACACCACGCCGTGGTTTCGGCAGCGCGCGCACTTGGGCGTCCGGCTCAGCTTCCTGAGGTCGCCCGGTCCCGCCGCGCTGGGCACCGGCTTGTCGTCCCCGTCGTCCTCCGAGGCGGCGGCGGCGGCGGCGGCGCCGAGCGGAGCCGAGCCGGGCCGGCTGCACGGCTCCGCCGGGTCGTCGCTCTCCGTCAGGCTCTCCACGTCTATCTCATACTCGCAGCCCGCGGCGTCCGAGATGTCTCCGCTCCTCACCCGGTCCATGTCTGCGCACAAAATAACGTATATTAAATAACTTTACACTTAATAGTTTGTACATAATAATAATAATACTAATACTAATAACAATAACAATAACAATAACAATAACAATAACAATAACAATAACAATAATAATAATAATAAAATAATACTAATACTACTACTACTACTACTACTAATAATAATAATAATAATAATAATAATAATAATAATAATAATAATAATAATAATTTTCTCTTTTAAATTAAAGCCAAGTATGCGGACACGGGTTTCTTATTGTGCACTTTTTGTTATTATTCATTAATTCCGAGGCCCATTCCTGCAGTTTCTGATTCGCTTTCAGGAGGCAAATTATGCAAAACCACTGATTTAGTTTACAACCTGATTGTCCTAAATGGATAATCTCTTCACACGTGTAGACATTTTCAGATTCCTTTATAATTGCTCACAATAAAAATAAAGGATACACAAACATGTAAAAACAAATTGAGTCCAACAATTTACCAGGCTAATTTCAAAATGTTCCTCCACGTTGACGCGTGCAAAAATATTTTTTCACGTCACAAGTCATTTCATGCAAGCGCTAGAGTGGAGTGACTGCTTTCTCGCACATTAATCCAAGACTGCGTGTACAACAACAACAACAACAACAACAACAACAACAACAGCAACACAATCGGAGGAGTTTTTACCTGCAGGGCTCTTGTCCAGGTCTGTAGCTGCAGCAGTGTGTCCACAGCTCTTCCTTGTTTAAACCGTGATGGATCACACACACACACACACACACAAACACACACAGATGAGGCCGGTTGATGGGAGTTGTTGACGAGAGGATGGAGAAGTGTCGGTGCATGTGTGCTAATCCTTCAGACCTCTCTCTGCCTCTGCTGCGGACTCTCTCTTAGCTGCACTCCTATGACTGGCTTCGCTGTGCGCTCTCTCCTGCGATTGGCTGCTTCCCAACACGCAGCGACCAATGCGATCGCGAGCAGTTACTCGGGCGGACAAGGGGGGCTTCTCGTGTGATCATTTACTGGCAGGCTGATTACTACAGGTTGAGAATGACTAGATAACCTTCTCTGTAGCTTTGTTGTGTTCCACTGGACCTATTTTAACAAAGGGCTAATTGTATCACTACCACTTTTAGATTATATCTCCACAGCTTCAGTTATCTACAATGAGTTTGTTTAACTGACAATTCCAATCCTTCCCACACTAGTCCCCTTCTCTTTATGTTTGCTATGTGAAGAGTAGAGTTATTGTCACGATGGTGATTTTTAGGATTAGTTCACCGACAGCAAAAGCTGGAATGCAAACCAGTTTGCAACACCAGCTGGTGTATGATACTATTATCCTAAGAAAAACGTTTTTTTTTTTTCAACATTTAAAAAACGCCCTGCTCCACTGTATAAATGTGCTTACATTTTATGACATGTTCCCTTTAAATGACACTTTTTGCTCTGTTGTGTTTAAACCACATTTCCTCGATCAATAAAGATATCCAACATCATATCTGCAAATATGATTTTCACTATCAGTACACTTGACAAAAAATGTCTTTATTCGAATCAAACGTATTTATTATTATTTATATTTGATAGAGAAAAAAATAATTTTGCGTTCTTTCTGACCAACTATTTAAAATGGACGTTAAAAAAAAAGGAAATAAATATGAATAATTCTTGAATTAAAAGATAAATGCATATTGAAAAGTTTGGAGATTGGAGGCCACTTTTGAAACCATATGATGTAAAATGCCCTTTCAAATGGTCTATTATTGCTCCTATTGCTGACAACAACAAAAAAGGCCGTGTCATATAACAGTGGTTGTGCAGGTTGAGGTTGTGTTAAAACTGATGTATTTTCTGTCAAAATGTGTATTTACACAGATCACGGTTGAAACTACTCTGTGTCCCAGCAGGCAGGACAGACAGGTGATAAATGTGTCATGCAGGTTGTTACAGTCTGTCCTCCTGGCACAAGTAGCTGAGGATGATAAGCATGTTTTCACAACAGTCACACCTTAAAAATGCCTCATGTCAGCATGCAGGAGAGTCCTGCACACAACAACAGCTAAGAAACATACCTGCAGCCTTAACCTTTAACTTATCCCGTAATGAACAGTCAATCCAAATCCCCTAAATAAAACAATACCACATTAGAGTCTGAACTTAAAAAACGCAATTCATTCAATTGAACAACTATATCGTTATTATCCAACATAAAAAGTTATGGCTTTATGAAGTTTAGAATCTGGGTACAGAGCCATGATCTGTGGGTGCGACCTGAGTTTACGAGAGGAATGTTGACCACTCTTTATGTTTGGCCCTTTGTTTGCTGCTTATTGTGTGAAAGCTCAATTCAAAAAGAAAAAAAAAAAAAAAAGAGGAGACAGTGGTGAATTTGCTCAGTGCCAACCGACTTCCATGGGAACTGACGACAAGACAATACAGCCACGGATCTAAAACACGGCGGAAAATAGCCTGTCAACCTCAACCTTTAGTCCACTTACTTGTGATGGAAAATTTGATGAACAAAGCAAAGTTAAAAGGAGTGTGTGAATATGGATCCCTGCCATGGATATATGCTGGATATACATTGTCATGAAGTCAGGCCATGTTGTCCATCTCATCTCCTGAAGTTCATATCGTTAAAATTGGACAATTAAAGAAAAAATATATATATACGTGGCAACTGCCAAGAGCGCATTAAAAATTAAAGCTTTACTTTACTATAATGCAAAATAGGCCTTAAAGTAAAATAGCAACAGTTTTATAGCATAAAACAATTATAATTAAACACAATTTACTATATTTTCTTCTAGTCCTAGGAAAAAGTATGTGGTATCTGTGGTATGTTCTGACTAACTGGATTGCCTTCTGTCTTTGATGTCTTATGCACAAAAGCAGTCCCCTATAGAGAAACACTATATTAACCAGGTTCACATTGTTCTATGTTAGTGTGTAATATTGTACATCTTCAACTATGGTTTAGCTTAGGCCCTTTATCTAATTCAAATTCTATTATTAATGAGTATAATGTCTTACTTTATGGCACACCTTTATGGCAACACGTTTGATTTTATTGCAGATAATATCTACCAAATGTCTACCTGGACCACATGTTAACTTTTTTCGTATTCAAGGCTTTCACCAGGCCTCTGCCAGATCTGTGCATCTGTCTGTAGGCCATAACCTTGGAGAAAAGCATTCCTTTTTGTATTCTGTAAAGCAGAATTTTTGGGGGTCTTCTTTTTTTTTCTCCTCCAGATGAGGACATTTCCTCCTAATGGGTCCTCCATGTGCTGGAGGTGAAGACATTAGGGTTGCAGGTGCAGCTTTATTTGCCACTTCGTCTTAATTTATTACAGAGGTTACGACCACCAACCCCAGGCTGCCAGGAATGCTTTGATGTCGGGAGCAGGCTGGATGATCGGACGGGAGGATCCTCACGGATCTGGACCCTCCAGGTGAAATGTGTTGTCTGTGTCCACTGCCTCATTATGGAGGAGCGGTTTGGGGCCTGGGGAGGGGGGGGGGGGTGGCGGGGTGCTCCGAGGGTGCTGGGATGGGGGGGGGGGGGGGGGGGGGGGGGGGGGGGGGGGTGCTCCGAGGGTGCTGGGATGATTTTCCATGGGACTTTTTTGTCAAGGAATTGGAAAATCTAGACAGGGTTCAAGAGGCCCTTGACATGGTTTTGGTCATTCGAGGTGGTCGTCGAGGAGGGTTAAAAATCATCCGTGTATCCCTAAAGCAGTTCTTCTTTGAATGGTTCTGCAAATCCTCGATGAATCCGCAGTGTGTTCTACCGAATGATTACCTTGAACTTCAGATACGGGGAACGTTTGGGTCCCGGCCTAGGCATATTTGCATAGTATCCCGGCGTAAATAAATGCATTCACGAGTCTTCATTAATCGCCATCTTTTATTATTCACATATTCTAAAAGGGATTACGTGATCCAAAAGTGAATAAAACCTTTCGAAATGTCCATGTGGTCATCTCTTGCATTTTTGTTGTCCAATGTTTTTGAGATGTACTTGGCATCAGATAATCACTGCAGCAAAAGCTAAATGGCTCTTTATCTTTGTTACGTCTGCCTCTGTTTGATTTGGCAGCCACGATCTACCGTTAATACAATACATGCCATACAATTTCAAACAATTGCATGCCCCCCCCCCCCCCCCCCCCCCCCCCACCCCCCCCCCCCCCCCCATTTTTTAGTCAAGAGTCCTTCACCCCTTTAATGGCCACAGCCGGGAGGAAGACACAGACCCATCGGGGCACTTTCTCACACGCTGTCCAGTTTACGTTTGTGCTGATTGAAACAACAGCATCTTGTTGGAAGTGTCCTGCCGTGCGGGCCATAAAGTGTAACAGGAGCTGTGGTTCGACAGAAGAGCAGTGTGGGATCACTGGGGATCCCACAGCCGGGAGGAAGACACAGGCCCATCGGGGCACTTTCTCACACGCTGTCCAGTTTACGTTTGTGCTGATTGAAACAACAGCATCTTGTTGGAAGTGTCCTGCCGTGCGGGCCATAAAGTGTAACAGGAGCTGTGGTTCGACAGAAGAGCAGTGTGGGATCACTGGGGATCCTGTTATGTTAATTAGCCTCTGATGGACCGACAACACATGCAGCTGAATACAAAACCACGCGGCGCGGCATTTGTCTCCTGTCTGAAGGGGTTACGACACCTCGACCCCTGATGTTCACGTGTGCAACAAACAGGAGGACGTTTAGGATGTTTGTCTGTTCTTTGTTTTTTTGTATGTCTTCACCGTAAAGACTCTGTGGAGAGAAAAAAAACAAACGCGTATGTCTCTATGTTTAAATGCAGTGTGTAAGGACATGTTATTCACCTCTGACCTCACAGTGAGATTGTTGTGATAGACAATTGTGCTGCAGGGCTGTTAAATCCCTTTTTGAGAGGGCTTCATGAAGACTGTCAGACCTGCAGCCAAAACTGTCACAGATTTGATCAAAAACCTACATTTACGCAAAGACTACGCTTGTGTGGAATAAATCCCGATGTACTTCAATTTAAATATTCGTATGAAATAAATAAAAAATATATGTAAAAAACGTTTCATTTATATTTTTATTTTGTTATATGTTTCATTAAACAATGTGATGCTGAGGTTAAATCATTGTTGATACGGTTGTTGAGTTCAGCGAATGTTTGTATGAACCTGACATCCCTACTGTTGTCCACTGGGTGTCAGACCGAAACACTGAAAACATACCGAGAATCTTTTAATGCTCATTGTTCAACTTGTGATTTTGCAATTAGTTAAAAACTAAGCCCTTGCAGGATGGGACAAATATCTTTCAGGAAGTAAAATTAGACAACACTCCCCGATGCCATTTTCTGAAGGACACATTAATAGATGATCAAGACATGTGTTCATTCTGAGGAATTAACCAAATAATCAACAGCTTATTCATGCGTTGGCTGACTAAATACTTGTTCTTAGTATACAAGAGTGTACCGTTATATTGGTGGTTTAGCAGGAGACATGACTCAGGTGGTATACACAAATATCGGTCATTTGAGTCAATTTTTGGTGCTGTAAAAAACGTTATTTCATTTTAAATAAGTGTGTGCTGTGCTGTGAGCTCAGATTTTAACCTATCATGATTTAGATCAGATGAACCACAAGATGGCAGCATTTGAAAGGTTTACACCAAAGGAGCTGGGCAGGAGGGGGCTGAGGCTTGGCAGTGCAGCTTGTAATAGAGCAGAGTATAAATACAATCATAAAGAACATATAGAAAAGTAGTTTGTTCACCTAAAGTCTCTATACCTCGTTCCAAAATATATTCGTTTTATGTCCATTCCAGATGTGCAGAAAATATGGTTTCACCGCATGACGAACAGATTCAAGTGTGTGGTGTGGTTTTCTGTTGGGCAAGAACTATTGGTGATGTTTTACAATGCAAAGCCACGGCTTGACATGTGAGTACATATTAGATATTAAGGCCTGCTTTTGAAATGTAGACATTTACCTTCACACAGTATCAGGCCCTGAGGAGTTGAAGTATACTTTGCAATTTGGAAGTTTATTTCATAATAGTGTTACTTTCAGATGAACGGCACCGGTGCACTGATGTGTATGCATGTTGAGTTCCACTGCTTCATAAAGCCTATTGTTTAGGGACTCATTTTACAGCAAAGCGTCAGTCTGTAAGATTGTCATGTGTCTGTCATCACTGTTCTGCGAGGACAATACTGTATCGTTTAGAAAAACCCGTCTTGTGTTCAGCTCTCAGCTCTAATCCCAGTGGATTAGAGGTAGACCTCTCCCCTTTCCCATACAGCAGATATGACGTGGAAGTTGTGGTTCATAAATTTCCGTTTTCATGGTTTATAATGTGATCATTTATCACGGTGGGTTATGTGGTCTTTACTCGTGTTGTTAGCAGTGTATCTTTGTTTGTGTTCCTTTGCCCAGGTGCATGACAATTTGGACACAATGTGAGTGGCCGGTCTCGATGTTGCCACGTATTGGTTAAAGCAACACAGGTGTGTTTTGACTTAGGTTGATTGAACAAAACGTGCTGCCTGAGAGCTGACACATGCTACCATAACTCTGTCAAGGCAAACATCTGAAGAATTGTATTTTGTAAAATAAATAAAAATGGAGGGATGTGAACTAGTTAGGCCAGTCAACACTGCTCTACTGTTTTAATCATGTGACATGTGTCACTTTCAATAATCTTCACTCTCTATTACTGTATCTCTACGTAAATACGTCTGGTGTGTGAAGACTGAGTATATTTTCCATACTTATATGGTTGCAATTAACAATTTTGAGGTACATAATACTTTCCTTGAGTATTTCAATTAAAATATTTATTTCCATTTTATTCTCACACTTTTGAAAGGCAAGATATTGTATATCTTACGTCTCAACATGTATTGGATCATGTTAGTTGTTAAATTCAAAATAATATGATATGATTTAGGAACAGCTAATAATTATGTTAAGAATTGATTGATCCCCATGGGGAAATTCTGAAATTTCTCTGTGGTGGAAAAAGTGATTTAAATGTGCTACTCCTTATCAAATACGCAGCAAATGAGTCATAATTGGATATATATCTAAATATAAAACATATAATAGTTTGTGTAAAAAATAATCATCTGTGTCTTGAATTAAATACATCATTATATTTTATACTTTTTGTAAAATTTTCAAGTGTCCCTTTTTTAAGCAGTATATATACATTTATTACATTGTTACACTAAGCAGATATTAGTATATATATATATATATATATATTATTAGCTTTGTCAACAATTCTGGAGGCTTACAATTGGAGGCTTGCGTTCAAAACACAACAAATTACAATTTAGTGAAACACAGGGCCTATAAACGTATATCCATATGGGAATGAAAATTGTTGACAAATACTGGTTGTTAGCTATAATCACCTAAAACATTCTTATGTCGGCTTATAATTATAGTTTATAATGGCTTTGGAAAAATGTGTGAACAATCACATGGGACTTATTCACAGCACTGAGTGTGACTGCAATGACAACATGCAAAAATAAAACCAGCTAAGCACCTAACCACATGACAGTAAACACCTGACCTAGGATGTGTGCGCAGTCACAGGATGAACACATAAAATAAAATGAAAACACTCCAGACCACAACCTGATCCATTTGGACAAGTCGTATTTATTTGGCATACTCATGACATGCAGTGGCGTCCTTTTACATCGACAGTTTTTCACAGTAACAAACATGCTTAGAGGAAATAGATTATGGATTTTCAAAATAATGAGTAATCACAATGTGTTACATTCATCCGTTTTTTTGGTCGACTTGAAAGCATGAGGGGCGACGACGTGATGTTTGGGGGATTTAACATCACCTTACCGAAGGGTGATTGCTTCACACAGTTCAGTTCAAACGGAGCCCCTCTCCAAAACCCACACACACACACACACACACTAGCACACACACACACACACACGTCCTTTCAGTGTAATACATTTTTGGTTCTCCTTCCCCTGCATAATTAGTCCATCCTCAGGTGGAGGAGCTCAGGATGCGGGAATCTGCGGAATCAGAGCGCTCCTCGTACTCCTCATCGGGGGAGTAGAGGCCCGGTTTGGGCCCCAGCGTGGAGCTCTCCTCCTGGATGCCGCTGACGCGCGGCTCCTCGCTGGGCCTGGAGGGGAGCACCGGGGAGCCGCGGAACACGGTGCCGCCGGGCCCGGCGGGGGAGAAGGGGGACACGTACTGGGCCGCGGAGCGGAGCTGGTACTGCTGCTGCAGGGCCATGGTATTCCACAGAGTCACCGAGTCGTTGTGCACGAAGGGGCTGGCCTGGCTGCGCGTCAGCGAGTTGCGCAGCATGAGCGGGTAGCGCGCGGGCTGGTGCGGGAAGGCCGGGTGCTGCAGGGGCACGCCCAGCGGGCCCGCGGCGGAGTCGGAAGCGAAGCGCAGGGACTCGGGCACCCGGAAGGCGGAGCCCACCGACCACTTGGCGGACGAGGCCACCGGGTGGTAGGAGCCCAGCGCGTGCTCGAACAGGTGTCCGTTCGAGGGCAGCACCAGGGCTTCCGGCGGAGGTTCGGCGTGCGCGCTGTGCGCGCTCCCGTCAGGGCTCCGGCTGGACAGCAGCACCTCGATGGCCCCCACCAGGTCCCCCCCGCAGCCCCGCAGGATAAGCTCCAGCACGGGGGGCTTGTGGGCGGGGAAGATCTTCTTGAGGACCTCGAGCGGAGGCCGGTTGGCTCGGAGGCTGAAGGGCAGGCTGATGGAGCCGGCGAGGCCCTCGATCAGCACGCTCTGCTCCGCCTGAGCCGCGGGGTACTTGTGGGGACTCCCGATTGTGGCCTCCTTCTCTGTCCCGCCGGCTTTGGGCAGGCTGTAGCGGCTCTCCTCCGGCTGGGAGCGGGAGTCCGGAGGCTCCGGGCTGTAGCAGGCGTTTGGTTTGGAGGCCTCCGGGGAGCTGACCGGGTCCTGCTCCTTCTCGCTGGAGCTCCCCCCGTTCTCCCCTCCCGACGCCTCATCAGCACCGTCCTCTGTCGGCTCTGACATGGGCAAATAAACAGGGAAAAGTCAGGAGACAATTTTTGCGAGACAAGAGACACAAACCGATTTGGGTTTGCAACCAGCGCATGCACACGACGCTGGCAGGGAGCTCAATGAACCTCAGGCCCACAGTTTACATAAACTCCCCTCCCATTAAAAGCTGAGCTCGAGCCTAAGGTAACAATCAATTGGCTGTCATCATGTGTCAGCCATGTGTCAGCACAGCGGGAGATTTACGAAGAACCTGCTGTGCACGCTGCTGACTGGGTGTCAGTGAGGAATCTACCATGGGTGCCTTCTGACCACCTCCTGCAAACAGTTAGCCCGCTGCTCGGTAACATTTCATCTGAAGTTGACCTCCTGGAAGAAATATGGCGAGTACATTCGATTTGTGCCTGCTGCTGATGACTGTAATCTTTGAACCCACTCGGCACTGATGTGGAGCCAGCTGATGTGTCCAAATGCCTCAAGTCCAGCCAAGAGGGGACAGGTGGACAGAAGATAAAAAAAACAAACATTTAAGAATAACTTCTATATTAGACCATTAGGTATTACATGATACTTGGCCAGTTAAGTTATATACTCAATTAAAACTGTTGACATTAAATGATTGGAGTTGAAATTAAATTAATTAAATCCAGGAGCCAAAAAACTGACTAATTTTTTTAATTTTTAATTGACAGGATATTTGTTTGTGATGATTTGGCATGGCAGAAAAAAAATAATACTGAAACATAAACATATAGTCTTCTGTTTCAAAAATAAATAAATACAAAACTTAAATAAATTGAAAAATGGAAAAAAAACAGTGGAAATGAACTCATTGGCCGACTGCCAAATGTTCAACAAATTCAACCAATATTTATCCACAAGAAAAGCACACCTATATTTTTTTTACAAAATATTTTTTAGAAATGTCACAAAATATTGTTTGGTCTCTATCACCTTCAGCCAAACACGTTGTTTGCCGTCTACAGTCAACAGAAAAACATCTACACATTTTTATAAATATTTAGTCTGTTTATATTCATTCTGCTATATAAATGTGTATTCTATTTCTCGTCGTAACATGAGACTTTCTTCTCGTGGCAATTTATCAAGTCATCTCGTCTCTAAATAGTTTTGAAATAATAAAGGCCTAAATGACTGACTTAATGTGTCTTTAAATGTCTTTTAATTGCAATATACCCAAGGATTCCGTTGGAGGATATGTGGTTACTACTGAAATGTAAAATTCCTTTAACACCTTTGGACCACTTGAGATAGGTACATCCAAAACTCTCGCGATCAGGATTAAATATTCAACATATAAATGTTAATGGTAATCTCCCTTTTCAACATGTTTATTTTTCATTAAAATACTTAGGAATGAATATACATCATAAATAGTTGTGGTAGTTCTGTAAGAATCTGCCACTTTGGTGTTCACGTATCATTAGAGACGAGCACCCACACGAATGTGCGTGTGTGTTGGTTCTTAAACAATTCTTTTTTTGAAACAGAAACGTGAACGTTGACAGTGGGACTCGGTCCTCCTACCTGTGCACGTCTGGGCTCCGGCCTGCAGCGGCTCCGTGCTGCTCCAGCGCAGCTCCAGCTCCTCGGGGCTCGGCGGGGTCCCCTGGTTCCCCTCGCCGGCCCCGGACAGGCCGATGCCGGGCAGCACCCGGAGGGACTCCGGGATGAGGCTCTCAAGGCTCTCGTTGGCCTGCTGCCTGCGCAGGGCCACCTGCGCCGCCATGACGCGCTGGCGCTCGATGATGAGGATGCACTTCTCGCAGGTGCAGTCCTTGAAGCGGCAGTAGCGCTTGTGACCTTTGAGCCACGACAGCACGCCGTGGTTCCGGCACCGCGCGCACTTGGGGGTCCTCTGGAGCGGAGCCCGGGGCTGGGACACCGGAGCCCCCATGTACAGGTAGGGCGACCCGTAGCCATTCATCGTGTCCGGGACGGACGCACGGAGGCGAGGCGGTGTTGCGGTCAGCAGTCAGAGATGCTGTGCCCCACGCGTGGCAGGATGAGGATGAGGAGGAGGAGGAGGAGGAGGAGGAGGAGGAGGAGAAGACGAGAGAGGTGTGGGCTTGTAGTGGAGGATCCACCTTTCCCTCCACTGGCGGCGCAGATACGCATCAGCCTGACACGCACCTCTGGAGACGAGTAACCAAACGCTGCTACTCGCGTCAAAGCGCATGCACTCTGCGAAAAAAAAAAATATAATAATAATAATAATAATAATAATAATAATAATAAAATCCAAGTGGGGCTGCAGGGGCTGAGGAGATTTTCGATCTAGCTGAGATGAAGTCCCTGCACGAAACAAAGAAGCCCCAAAAAGGGAACTTTGGGTGGAGAAAAATAAACCCAGCAGCAGTCCCTGCAGTCACTCATGAGATATTCTTCCAAGAAAGCATATAGAACAATTCTGTTCACAAAACCGTCTTTAGAGTCAGTACCGCATTAAAGCTGGTCCATAATTGAAACATTCTCGAGATTAGTTATGAGTCCCCAGCACGAAATCCTTTGAAATTAAGAGGTGGATAAAAAAAACTGCCATGCTCAAGTGCATTTCTAATAGTTTTTTTTTTACAAAACCCATTTAATAGGTATTGAAAGAATAATCATAAATGCCCAAATTATACAACAGCCCAATCCAGTCTCAGCTGAAATATGGATGACTTGGAAATGACAGCGGTCAAACTGGAGACATTTTATGGACTGTTAAAGGACAAAAATAATAATAAATACAAACATTTTATTTGGTGATCATTATATATATATATATATATATATATATATATATATATATAAAAAAATAAATAAAAATAAAATTATAGCAAAAAACAAATATAAATGATTAGGTCAAAACTGAATTAATATTTAATATGAAAAAAAAATCATCCAACATATATTATTCAAATATTTCTGTTGAAATAAATTCATAAAGAAGTCAGGACATTTGTCTACACCATCTATCTGGGTTTCCTGCAGGCCCACACGCTACAGGATTTCCAAAGGCACGCAGCTTCTCACACCTTTTACACAATTGTACATAACTTAGATGATTAGGTCTCTACATGTGTAAAAAGCCCTTTGGGAACTATGTCGAGGACGCTGATATGTCCCTTCTGCTCGACTAATAGAGGGCATTGAAACATAACACCGGACAAAGCCGGGGCCCATTTCTGACCGTAAAAAAAAGGTTTATTCAAGCAAATAATGGGATCCGAGGCTGCACAGCTTACGCGGAGAACAAGAGCATGGTAAACTTCCCCACATGAAGCCAGTCTCCAGGGCTATTAAGCTTTTAATTGGAAAATAGCAGAGGGAATTTCAAGGTGACTAGAGTGGCTTTGCAGTTTGTGCCAGCCGAGTAGATTTGTGGGAGTAGGAGGCAGTGGCTGAACGCATAATAAATTTATTCATGTTGTTCGTTGATATAGAGTAAAACACAAACCGGAATAAAAGTTTATATTGCAGACTGAACTGTAATTGGCATGATGCCTGATTTTCATTTTTTTTGGGGGGGGGGGGATTTTGAAGCACTGCCTGTTAGGGATACAGTCAGAATGTCCCCAGGTAAATATCTTATTCTCTACTCACAAACACACACATATAATGGTCTATCCGTGCAGTTCATCCAAAACATTAACCTTCAAAAAAAAATGTGTGGCCTTACATTGGCCTGTTTACATTAGGTGACCAGTTATGTATAGCAGACAATGATGGGAATGGCATTAGTTTTGCCTATTTGGTCATGAAGCATTTTTTCCATTCGTCCTCTGGTGACCATGAGTCGGTGGTATTTTTTTTTTATGGTGCATTTGAATTCAATTCTCACAAAAAAAGCAGGAAAATTCCTCTTTCCAATTAGTTCATGGGACCAGTTTGAGATCACTTTTCATTTGTGATATGTTGCATTATCATTAGACGTTTTCTGCATTTCATTGGCTTTGTACTTGTACTTTACACTTTGCCAATAAAGTTGAACCTTAATCTAACATATGGCCATAAAAGGATTTCATAAACAACACTGTGCCAATATTGTCGACATTGGACCGTTGACACGAGGTACCTCGGCTCAATGGACAAAGCTCAAAGTCTTGTCAGATCTTTGCGAGTCTGTGTCTTCTGCAGCCTCAGATCCTCTTCAAAAGCTACTTAAGCTAGAACACAATGACAAATAAAATCAATGAGTGGAAAGTGAACTTTTTAAATACGTTTGTGCAGTTACTTTCCATTTCATGGTCTACACCTCTCAGATCTCATGTTTATTTTATTTTAGCAGAGGAGACTCCTCCGCCTGAGCGGGAGGAGGAGCTGACCTCTGCTGAGTGGGGTTATTATCATCATCATCAGGTGCTGATCGGGGGGCGGCGCCCGCCACAGAAAGTCCTGTCACAGAAACGCTGATTTAGGCCTCCCCGGGGAGGCGGGACTCTGAGCCCCTACAGAGGAATTAGTCAGACATCTGAATCGGTGCGACGGTTTCAGTGAGGCCTCAGCCTCCAGAGAGAGAAGGAGACGGTCTGTGGTGTGGGTAGGCCTCTACGGGAATATCTTACCTGTGCATTCATAAGCAAAATATTCAATTATTTGCCGCCATCGCGTCAACACTAAATGTACATTGAAAAATCTGCTACTTTAAATATAAAATATATTTCATATATGCAACCTATGCGACACTTTACGTACTGTAACCGCTGCCCATTAACGAAGCTATTGTGAACCAGTCACAGGCAAGGGTGACATACTTTTTTGTGAATAGATTTCAATATTTCAGCCTCATAGAAGCATGGTTGCCCTCATTTCCTCATTTTGCCACCCTTTACGGTTATTTTGTGTCCCTCTATTCATTTTTTTTTCGGTGGGGTCATTTTGAATCTACGTGGCCATTCTGCAGCAAAATTAGAGTTTTGTGTCTCTTTGGGATCATTTTGTCACATTTAATTGTTTTCATGTATGCTCTCGGTGTAATCACTTGCAGCCATTTGTGCTCTCTCTCTCTCTCTCTCTCTCTCTCTCTCTTGTATTTGCCACTGAATTGTATGTTTTATAACTTTCAAATGAGAAATATTTAGCGGTTCACTTCACACGGGGCACAGGCTTCGCAGCTGTGTCGGTCTAATCCATCAGTACCTATGGAGCCCTGTTTAATCCTTTGGGTTGTGGGTGAAAATAAGCTTCTGTTAAGAACTCGTCTTGGGACACAGGACTCAAACGGAGCCGCTGGTACGTACATAGCAAGCAAAGGCAAAAAGGTCTCAAAGTAAAGATAAAACACAAAAGTAAAACTGGACGGGGAACAAAGTTTTGGGTTTGGGGGTTCTCTTGGGTAGTGGCGCGGCACATGGACGAGTCCACATGGCACAAGACAAAGGGAGACAGGCCTATTTATACATGAGGTAAGTGAACACAGGTGGAAACAATCAAGGGAGAGGCTGACGAGGGCGGGAAAAAAAACACCTGGACAGGAAAAAAAAAAAGGTTACTGCATGATGAGAGACAAGAGGTGAGCACAAAAAAAAGCAGGAAGTGCAAGAACATGAAACATGAAGTATACAAAAATAAATCTGGTGACAAATCATATGCTACACATGGCGCGGCAAAATCAACACCAGTGGCGTGACGTTACCGCTTCTGTTTTTGCCCGGCCTCACGCGACACTTTTGGCTTCCTCCTCTTCCTCAACCGCTGGATTAGGATGGAGGAAATGGAATGTCTTTGTGTAAACGTACTTTTCTGAAACATGTTTTGCACAAAAGCATCATTTTTACGTTTCGAAACGTACCCTTGAGGAACTTTTGAGGTTAGAGGAGTTGATTAAATAGGGGCTGTGCGAAGACCAACGATGGCTAGCACCCCGTGATGAGCTGTGGATGCACGGCGTCACAGTGGCCCGCTAGGTTGGTTGGGTCCGTCCGTCTCCGTTTTGTTTATAGCTGCTCGGCTCTCGGGGCTGAACGTTTACGAGCAGAGCTCCGGCTGTCCTTCAAACGCTTTCTGGGATCCTCCAACACAGAAGGAGAGAGAGAGAGAGAGAGACAGACTATCCACCGTATCCGCCGCCTGCTGGGACATAGGCAAACTCGGCCTATTAGCATCTCGTGCTATCGCTAACCATAAGTGCAGTTATACGACGCTAAAAACTTAATTTTACTTAAAGCGGCACTGTATGCTGCCTGTTCTTAGGGTGGCAGGATGTAAACCATGTAAATATTGGATATGTAACCCTAAACCCGATAAGGCTTTACGACCCAGAAATCGTGCACACTCGTGCTGTCACGCGGCAGTTTGAATTTCATTCTCAGACACTTCGCTTTCCGATTCCTAAAAAGTTTTGCGCATCAGGTCTCAAGTTTCCGTTCGCACCTCCCAGCTCACCGCGTCCTCCTCCAGACTTTCCGCCTGTATCGAGCCGCCATCACTCCACACCCAGGTGTCACGGTGGGATCCCGGCAGATTTTTTTTTTTTTTATCTATTACGGGAGGGCGTGATTCATGGAGGCCCAGGCGGCTCAAGGAAAACCAATCCTGTGACACTTTCTCCCCTGCGCTTGTAGGGCAGCGGCAGCTACAGAAGGACGAGGCAGCGGCGGCGGGTCGCCCCTGACAACCGTGATAAAATGGCCTCCCTTAACTAAACTCGTAAAGCACGGGGCAATAAAACTCAATCTTCTGTAAAATCCAATTAAGTCATTATCTGACTGATTGTATCTTTAATTGAAAACAGAAGTGACAGTAAATTTCTGTGATATATCAGGATCAATCGATACCGCTGTGCAATCTGGTCTCAAGAGGTGATTTATTATGTCAACGCCTCATAGGTAACTCCGCATTCTTCTCTCTAAAACCACTGGTGGATGAAATTAAGAGTAAGTGCGTTTCATAAAAAAAAAAACAAAAAAAAAAACAAGATGGTCACGTTATTGATTACAACAGATGGGGCAGAATCCAATGAATGTTCCCACGGGCCAGCAGAAAGAAAATACAAGTAATTTTCTTGGTCTGTTTTATATTGTTGTTCTTCGCGGCATCGCATTTACACTCCATCACTTAGAGCGATTTTATTTTCCCTTAAAACTTGTAGCGACATAAACTCTGCGACTCCAAATTGCTTTTGTTGCTGTCTTATTCACATATGAACACAAATAAACACTTTCAAAGCATGCAACCGGAAATGCAATGGATTTCCATCCGACACATTAAAAAAAAGGGATTATAGCAGTTTACCATTCAGCTTCATATAGAGGCAGAAACGTTTTCAGAGGGCTGTTGTTTTTTGACGAAAATTAAAAACACAACTCAAAAGGGGCCAACGCAGGATTACCTTCATGTAGTTGATGGTTTTGGAGTTATTACTGTTTACAAGCTTACGATAACAACACTGCCAACCGGTATTCTCCCCAGTTAAATGCACCGCTGTAGCCGTGCACTGGAAGAGTGTGTACCGTTATTTAATGTCATAAGCTCAGAAGGGGCCTCAAATCTGCAAAGACTTAAACGTAAAAAAAAAAAAGGAAAACCTTGCAATTAATGCGACTATCATTTACTTGATTTACTGATTAATCAAGTAGTTATTTGTAGCATCTTCAAATGGCTCAAGATATTCCATTTACTCTCGTATAAAAAAACATGAGATGATTATCTTATTAAAAGTTTTCCCTGTTAGACTTGTGAAAATTGTCGCCGTTTCATTTTTCCAGACTTACAAATCAATTATTCGGTTCATTAATTCGGCTCATGTTAGTCATCGGTCTACATCTCCATCTACTAGAGTGTGTAAAAGTTGTAAAACGTGTGCATAGCCAAACTACTGGAGCGAAAGGGGTTAAATCTACAGCAGACATGCAAATTCCGTGGGATAAATAAAGCGGCCGGATCGGTGCCATAAATATGCGGTTGATGATCATCACACGTCAAAACACAATGCGGAGAAACACGATTCATGTCTAACCTGTCCTTTTTTTTTTTTTTCCTTTCCGGCTAACCTTCGAGTTGCACTCGTCCTACAGGAGGTGACGCGTGTCTCTGTCCCGGAGTTAAACAATCGTAAAAGGATGATATTATTAAATCAGCAGATTTTTCTGCATGGATGTAAACACTGTATTTCCCTTGTGCCGGTAAAAAGATGTGCATTTAAACCACACCAGTTTAGACAAATAATTCGTCTTGGCTGATAAATAGCCAATATGAGCTAACTGCCCATTTCTGATATGTGTATTGGTGGGTTTTTTTTTTTGTGTGTGTCACCATTCCATTTTATACTCCGCGCAGTACCAAATCCCGGCCACAATTCTTTCAAAAACTGGACACGTTATCAACAGCGTTTATCACACTTTAATTCGATTTATTAGATCAGAATGTTTTAATGCTGAAAAATACATTGGCGGTTAGTTTTGACTCCAGACTGTTGTCTGAACGTCTTACTGACCCCATTTCAAAGATAAGCGGGTCGCAACTTAACACTGACAAATGGTAACATAATTGAATTACTGTTGAACAATTGCCATCTAAAAGGAAAGATTAACAATTTTAAAACTGCGTCTAAAACCACCAACAAAGGTTCAGGTGCCCATATGATCACAGTAACAGATCTTCCTCCCGTCCTAGTGTGCATTAAAAATAAGTGATGGGGGGACAAAATGCACAGTCTCTCCTGTTTTGTGCATATTTTACAATTCGGTGTTTATCTGGAGTTAATGAAGCTATTGGCGGCCATTTTTTTTATTTTATTTTTTTTAATAAAAAGAGTGTCACTGTGGAAGATGCCTCACATTGGTTTGGCCATGTCACCAATCATTTACGAAATCTAGTATGAATAGGAGGAATTGATTGAACAGGAAAAAAAAAAAAAATTTGTATTGGTGGTTTCTATTGTTTTTCGTGTTATTATCCACAGTGATATCTTCACTCGGTGTCTTTTACAGACCGACCAACAAATATATTTAGTTTACAAAAATATCACAACAGAGGACAACACAAACAAAGGACAAAAAATCCGTTATCAAATTTGTTTTTCGTCAATCGACAAATCCATGAATAAGATGATTGTTGCAGCACGTCCCTGACACATTTTAATATAGATATCTTTTAAATTGCAAGAATGATGCGGTCAACTTTAGTTGACTGGGCCATGTATGACAAATGAATAATGCTAACTTATTATAATGAACAAAAACTCCAGATTGTCAGCTCAGGAAATCAGTTTTAGTCTAATTTTGCCGTCTTATTGTCAAAAACAGCCCACTGATATCAAACTAACTGCGCCGGTAAGGCATTGTTGATGTAAACAATTCATGACAGAGACTGCAGAAAAGCTGCGCTGGTCAAATTATTGCAAGCTACAAGGGATTATAACACCACTCTGCACTATTGCATAAATTTTTTTTCCGAATAGTCAAAAACTCCCTGCTTAACAGCCGCTCTCGGAAACAGGAAAGAAACAAATTGAACAGCTTACAAATACACTGGCTACGGTGCAGCAATGGTTTCAACAAAATTCAACAGCTGTAGTAGCGTTAGATCAACTCAAAACATCTAAACGCTCAATTTTGGCCCCTATTTGTCCGGAAAGCCATAAGCGAGTGGCAAGATTGAACTACGAAACTGCGAGTGCGGGAACTTTGTTTAACTCATCTTGTTAGGGCGTTGTGGCTGGCCCGGAAGTTAGCCTAATCCTCATCCTCAGCCCTGGCACTGGAGCTAACCAGGGAGTTGATGGATCTGAAGGTCATGGCGGAGTCGTGAGCGGTGGTGGTGGAGGTGCTCGGTGAGAAGGCTGCAGAGACAAAGTGGAAAATGTAGTCCTGTTCAGGGATTTAATTCGGAGGTCAGCTGATAAGATACCGTCGCACCGGAATATGGATATCTGATACGCTAAGTAAGCAGAGGGGAAGAGGTTTTCAGGGACTGAAAAATGTATATATACTCATAGGTTCTCAAACTTATGCGGTTTTGACAGTGATGAGTGCCGCCTGTCAAAATGATGGATGTAGAGTTTAATGATTGTTGAAGTGGTGGAATACGTTACGTCCGGTCCACTGCGGGAAATCGTAATGCCATAGAGCAAAACAATTCAAAGAAAGAGTTTAACCAACAAACGAAAAAAAACTAGACATTAAATTGTTGTCACGCGGTGGTGAAGTACGTTTGTGCACCAAGATGCGATCTTTCACTGGTCTGGAGTGACAAATCTTTTTCTTCTGGATACTCCTCAAAGTCATTAATATGATGAACTCATATTGCCTCGCGTAGGTAGACAGTACAGCATCAGGCATCAAATAAAAATGTCTTCACGCGCTAAGGTCAGTAAATAAAAAAGGGAGAGGAGAAATACTACGGTAAGACAGACAAAACGGCACAGCGGGATCATCGGCGCTGCACAACAAATGGTCCTTCCCCGTCGGCGCGGCGCTCACACTCGCTGATATAAATATGACAGCGCGGTGAAATGATTCTTAGCCAAGCTGGGGATTTATAGCAAATTGAATCGGTCAGCAAAATTGGAACAGAGTGAACACTGAACAAAAGCCTGGGATCTTTTCACAGTGAACACGAGAGACATGTGCACCCACCCCCCCTGCAAAACTCATTCTATAGCCACTGCACACACTAATAACTTATGAATGATAATACAAATAAATGAGTAGCTAATCTGGACATTTATATTTTTTTTACCATTATATTCTCATTTTTAGACTGTGCCAGACGTGGCTCCTACGAAACATTCATCTGTGATGTATCATTCGTTCTGATAAAATTCCCTCTGAAGTGCTTTTTCAACTTTTCGTTTTTGGTGTTGTGCTGCGGTTATCAGTCGATTGAATTATTATACAATAATATTTTTGACTATAGCTTTACTAGCTGGGTATTATTTGAAAATAATTATTACAAAAATATTACTGCCAGTACATTATCTGTGTTTCAAAGTTGATAAAAAAAACAATATTTCTTATCATTCACTGTCTGTAAAGCCAAGAATTAATAAGAAAGAAAATAAGAAATTATAAAAAATTGAAAACAGTTTTAACTCTCTTTAGCTTCTTAAAAATAAGAATTCACCTCTGGCTTTTATTTTATTTTTTTTTTCTGACATTTCATGGGTCAAATAAATGATCAGTCAAGAATACTATCAGCGGATTAATCAATACCAATCACTAGATACAGAGAGAGGATTATACTGAATTGGTTCTCTAGGATAGGTGAGCACACATCATTTCCGATTATCATAAGCGTAGTTAGTACACTTAATAACCTGATTGGAAGTTTACATAAACAAGAGGCGATGTCCAGGGTTTCCCAGAATCCTCGGACTCAATTGGCCTCAGCCAGGTTTCTCATCTGTCTCTCTCGCTCGCTCTCTCTCCTCCTCAGAAGTGGTGGGAGGATATAAGAGGAGTAATTTTTCTCCTCATTAACTTCCTGATTGGTTTCGGACTCCGATTTTGGCCCGTCTGCAGTTTGTCACCAATTCCAAACTGGCAGCCCAATCGTTAATACTAATGTTTGTGTAGCTAAGTGCAACCGGCTCTCTTTTTTTTTTTTATAGCTCAGTGATCTACTTGTACAGCAATAACAGCGAGTGGGTGGGGGAGAGAGCAGCTGTGAATTAGCCCGTTCACTGTTAATTCTCTGCCTGTTCATCAGCAGGAAATCTATGATGTAATTAAAGGCTGAAAGCAACTGGACGTGTTAGTTTCACTGGGGAGGTTAAATCACGACACACTGTGGTACACATGTTGTCTGCTGCATCCGACTGTCCTCTGCTCTCCTGTTAAATACAGATTAATGTGTGAAACAGCAAAAAGGCTTGTTCCCTAATAGCCACGGAGCACCCGTTAAGGACACCGGGGCTGCCACTAATTAAACAATTAACACGTAATCATTGTCTGCAACAGTGTTTCTCAAGTGGTGGGTGCCGACCCAAAAGTGGGTCGCGGAGCTGTTTCGAGTGGGTCGCGGGATCATCGCTTAATAGTAGTCATTCTCTGGTCACAAGCATTTTTGGCTAGTCACTATGAAATGTTGTATGGATAAGAGTACCTTAAGAAGAGTTTTGTATAAAAGATATGGTAATTTGTGGTGTAAGCTCTTTTTTTGCATCTGTATTAGAAAATAAGCCTGGCCTAACTGGTTTGATAACAAGTCATTTCGATATAGTATTGACACGCTGTTTATTGTAAAGCTTGTATCGTGCCTGACAAACTAACAAAAAAAAAAAAAGAAATCGTTTGTGCTGAAAATGTGCACCAGTGCGTCGCACTTAAAATCTTAGCTGATTTAGAACACAACAATTAGCACACAGTTACAGAGTATGTTCTTTAGTTTTCTGGTTCAAATTTTCACTGCGTCAATAATTTGTTTTTTGCGCCTTTCTTTTATCAGACACAGAGTTCCACATTTCGTATCACTGTTACTATTCAGCACAATGTTGCCGTTACAATGTGAGTGGTAATAAGTGAAATCACCACTTTCCACACCGCGAAAAGAGCCTTGCGGGGCTGTGGACAAATAAAATCCGCTTGTAGCGAGGCCGGCTTTACCTGTTTTTCGTTACTTTATTCTCCCGAATGAACTCTTGCCCTTTCCCCAGTCACTCGGCACTCTGTATAAGATTTCCCAACTATTAAACAGTCATTGTGTGGAATAACAAAAGGGAGCTTTTTTAACCTCCCACTTGTCCCGCTGAGAGAGGGAGGGAGGGAGTGAACGAAGGTGCAATCATTTCTACTGCTGCCAAAGAGGGGAACAAAAGCCCAGATGTGAGAGGAGATGGTAATTCAGTCTGATCCACCGGGGATAAGCTCCTTCTGTGGCTTTCATACTCTACACTCATCCACCGTACACAGGGGTCATGAGGGTAGATAACGCCTATGTAAACACGCACGCAAACACACGCAATTCTGCATTCAAGTTTCTGAAATATCCCCACATTAATTAATCCCTCGTATTAAAAATCATTTACTACGGGCACAATGCAGTGCTAATCAGTCACCATTATTGCATTAGATGTTGCCACTCATTGACATCCACAAAACATTTACAAAATGTCTATTGTTTTTTAAGCTTTCAAAAGCATCATTACTAACATCCCAAAAAACGTTGTACTACTAATAAAGACAATAATAATATTTTTGTTTCCGTGAAGCTATTCTCTAAATGTGTTTTCACTTCAGTATGATGTGGCTCATTTCACAGGCTGCAAGTTCCCAAACGCAATCGACTTCCTGAGTGGCGTCAGTGCCGTCCAGGGACAGGAGCCCTTCGTAGGGGGGTCTATTATCGGAGGGGCAAAAATGAAATCCTCAGAATGGACGGTCGCCTGTGAAAGGACAAGGTTGGCCTGGGATTAAACGGCATCCATTAAAAGGATACGAGCTGTGTCCCAAAAAAAAAAAAAAAGACTGTCCCCGGCCGGGTAGGAGAGGGTCCCACGTGTGTGGCCGACCGAGGACGACCCTCGTAGAGACGGACGCTCCCAATCTCGAGGAACGATACGGGCGTCTGGCTCCTCATCACCGAGCCATCCAGCAGCAGCAGGACTTAATGGCCCAGAAAACTCAGTCAAAGAGCAGACGGGCGGGCTTTAAATACCGAGCGCTGAACACTGGAGGCTCGCGCGTCAGCTGATGTTCCCGCCGCGGCCCTTGGCCCTCAGTTTCAATCACCTACTTTATCTCCCTTTTCCTGGACGACTCTTAATTCAGCATCGAATGCCCTATCTGTTTTTTTATTAAAAAACACACTTCAGTTACGTATGCACTGACCTAACCGCGAGATGCTATTTCTACGACACTTGCTCGCATTGCTAAAATCATGTAACTCTCACACTAACGATGGAACAACCCTGGAAATCCCCCCCCAAAAAAAATTGCATTCATTTATTACATGTTTTTGAGATATTTAAGGAAAATTAAATGCCCCCAAAAAAATGGTGTTTGCTACACTCTATACATTTTTTTCGGCCTATAAAAGGAGCGATGTGGGTCTGACTGAATTGCGGGAGAAGGGCTTTGACACCTGAGAATGGGGTTAACATCCTGGGTACTATACGTGGTGAGGGTTGATCAGCGATAAAAAAAAAATCCCTGCAGCGAGCAAGTGCCTGTGATTTTATTAAAATGATCAACATCATTCGAAGAATTTAAAAAAAGCCACTGTGACTTACCAGCAGGTAATAGGAATAATAAACTTTGTGTTAAACTGTTTTGCCTTTTTTTGCTTTTTGTAACTAGATCAAAGAAATGATAATCATAACTGTAATTTTATTTGCGCAAAAGTTCTACTATAATGAAGTACAAATATTGCTGCAGCTGGTGAAGAAAATGCGACAAGTGCCAACGTTGGACTGTGACCATTGCACTTAAAACAAACTTGACCTATTGGTCATTTCAAGCCGCGTCAAACTCCTTAATCAGAGAAACAAATAAAGAGCCAAATAATGGATTTTGCATTATCTTGAATAAAGACTATTCATTTTACTGTGTGCGCAGTTAAATTGTCCATATCTTTCTCATCCTCCGCTCCCCAGTGACGTGCCGCGGAGACAATTGTTCAAAGCGACGCAAGTCTCTTATGCGGCCATTACGGAGAGTCAGAGAACATTTAAAGGCTCATTATTGGTTTGCCGGAGAGCTGAAGGGAGAGGCCGGCTGACAGAAGGCATCAGTGTCGGGGTCAAAGGCTAATTAAGCTGAGAGGAACCTTTGCTCCGGCATTGTTAACCAATCTGTCCCCAGTGAAGATGACTGTCGGAGAGGCGTGACACAGTCTTGGTCCCAAAGCTAAATCTCCATTTCGGCTACTGTGCCCCATCAACTCACCAAATGGCCTGTCAGTCTATCGGTGGCCTCTCTGATGCCAAGTTATGGATATGCAATAATGAGCCGAGGCGGCTGATCAATATTTCCTGGACTTTCCTACCATTACGTTCTCAACAAGAGATTCATCGCGAGTCGACAGGGTAAGAAAAATGCCAAACCAAAGGACACAGGCAGAGGGGTGAAATATATTGCTGTGGAAAGGAGGACGCCTCTCGTGGGTGCTTAAGCTGCCAAATGTGTTTATCCAAGTCGTTCAGCTGTTTCAGAGAGCTGCCAAGGCGACGTCGTTCGTCAATCGGCGCCGATCTGCCGCGGCGGCTCCAAAAAAACAAGGCGAGGAAAGGCACCACGGAGGCATGATTAGGTGGGAGCACACCGTAACCAGCCAAGTTTGTTTTATACAACCCTATCAGACATCCACTCTATGCATAAGCACATACATCCAGTGTAGGAAAAGGTTGTTTATGTCGAATAACTCAAGATGCGCACGACAGCGATTAGCCCGATTCAAAAGATACAATATACTGATTATATTAGTTTGGGAAATAATTGGGGGTGTTTTTTGAAAACGATCAAATAGTAAAATACAATTAAAGTAAATTAGTCGGTCATACTTCCCTAGCTATTAAAATTGCATTTCTATGTATCAATGACTTAGCCTCGATATTTCGTTCTAAGCATAGAGACATTGTACAATTCAATTAAGCACAGATACTCGTTGTCACCTACAAATCATACCGTATGTATATGAGCTGATTGTTCCTCACAAAAATCTGCAGACTAGTAGACATGTAGACCAGTAGGTGTCGGCCAAGCTAGACTATACCCCCCCCCCAGGGCAAACTACTGGCTTATGACCAAACTTAACAAGTTAAGATAAGATAAGTTAAGATAAGTTAGGATAATAAGAAGATAATCCTTTATTTTCCCCCGTGAGGGGGAATTTGCTCAGTTTTGTAGGAACCAGCACTTCACCCGGCTTATACTGAAAATACAGAAACAGGTGTCGGACTAAAACAACTCATACTTGCGTTTCCAGAATATACACTGCTGTATACAAATGGTACATGATAAACCAGAAGTCACTAGAATTCTTCTATGCCATTCAAAGCCCTGAGAAGCCGGACAGTGTTTGTGCGTTTGTGTGTGTGTGTGTTTGAGAGAGAAAGAAAAATAGAGAGAGGAGAAGAGGACATAAACTACACAGCCCTGGCCATTTAGTGTCTCCACAGCCCCAGGCCCGTGTTAATGGCGGTGTCGTACAACACATTACAAAGGTGCTTGTGCCCTGAGCAGACAATTACACAGGTATTTAGCTCATCCACAGCCCCAGGGGCGATCGGGGGCACTTAGCAGCACAGCGGGGTGGGGAAGACAGCCTGACAGGCCACACAGGACTTTCGCTGTAACCAAGAGCCAGCAGAGACACTTAATCAGACCCACACGCGCTCAAAGAGGCCCTCCAGGGCCCGACAGGCCTCAGCGGGGTTACTTTCTCCTCGGCTGGCTCCCGCTGACAAATTGAATCACGTTATTCTCGCCTTAAATAAAAGGCGTATCATGCTTTGAACACTTTGCTTCGATGTTTGCCACGGTTTACTTTAGCACACAGGAGAAATCGTTAAAAAGGTAGCCGCGTCAATTCTGTATTTACTGAGCTTGATGTCAACTATCACATGGGCAATCCCGGGTGGGCATAGGTTTAGGTTCAAACCTGTCCTGAAATATGTTGAAAGTTATTTTTTGTGTAGACAAATGTGTTTCGACAGCATTCGAGTTTGAAGCTGGACCAGACCGACTTCAAATGATGCAGAAACACATCAAAACCAACGTGGCCGTCCGAGGGGGCTACGACAACCACCTGGTATGTGTCGTACAGATAGTGTAGACACGGAACATGAAAGTATGTTGCATTACGGTGCACCGCAATTCAAACCAAACAGCTGTCTTCTGGCCGCCGGTTTTTCACAGGTAGTGAAACAACGCTGACTAGATGTATAGAGGTGAGCGATGTCCTCAGCATGTCAGTGACCAGGGAAATGAACTCCGGCTGCTACACGACATGAAACAGCACTCCCTCTGGAAAGGTCACCTCGCGGGTTGTAACTACCATTTCGTTTCAGCTTTCATAAATCCAAAAGAGTGAGGGGCCTTTTTGACGGCTCCAGAATGAGTGTAGCCTCAGTGTATGTGTGTATTGTTCGAAGGGACTTCCTTGACTGTTTGTGTGTGTGTGTGTGTGTGTGTGTGTCAAAGTGTGAGTGTGTGAAGTTTGAAGTAATCTGATCCGAAAGCAGTGAAAGCCCATTTTGCACACGAAACAAAGAAACTTACTGACACCAATCTCTCTGTCATTTTTCCCCCCCCCCACCTTTTTTTTAGTTTTTTTTTTGTCCAGAGGGGGCTGAGAACCCGAAACGACAGACTTTATACGCAGTAACTCACTGCGGTGTACAGTAGAGTATAGATTGAAGCGAGAGAAGAAAAAAAAATCAATATAATATCATCTAGAAAGATAGTAATGGATTTCTAACTTAATGGGCTCACACAGGTCTATCGATTAGCTGGATTAACATCTGCTATACCTCAACAATACGATTTGCATTTAAATGACTGTACGCTCCGTGCTGACACCGATATAACAAAAGAGACAAATGTATAGCCGGCACGGCGGGGCTCCACTAAGATCTGAATCGTAGCCGGAAGTCAACCCGGCTGTACGGAAGATAAAAGAAAAACGTATATGGGAAAAAAAAAGGAAAGTTGCTGTGTCGACAGCTCGCAAAGTTTTGAGCAGTTATTCCTGTTTGGGGGGAAAAAGTCTAGACAAGGACAAAACAAAAAAAGAAAGAACATAAACACGTACAGACTCGGGCTTGAAGCCGTCTCCTGTAAGACTGAGGCAGCCATAAGTCTTTTGGGGCAGCTCATCTGAGCCTCTCCGGGTTAGATCGTGGCGAGGAAGCAGGGGGCGTAGTGTGTATGTGTCTGACTGTGTTTGTGTGTGTTGGCGGTGGGAGGGGGTGGTGGGGCGTGTTGTGTGTATGTCTGTGTGTGTGTGTGTGTGTGTGTGTGTGTGTTCGAGGGGACAGTGTGAGGTGAGATGTTGGGAGGGCGGCGAGGTGGGGCGGGGAGGCTTGATGGACTGCGCTGTCGCCTCCCGCCCGGCGATTTACGGCGGCGGGGCTTGCTGACGAGCGCGGGGCCGTAAACAGGCCGGCCCGGGGGCGTATTTCACAGCGAGCTGGCTTTTATGAAGAACACCGGGACGGCTCTACCCACAGCTCCGCCCGGGGGCCCAGCCGTGACGGATGGGGAAAGACGCATGACAAGCTTCATCATTGTTTGTAAATCTTAACTGTTCCCGCTCACTAACTCCAGAAGGCAATTTTGCGGAGACAGCGCGGGCCCTGCGGAGGGAGGGAGGGAGGGAGGAGGAGGGCGGAGGAAAGGACAGCGTGGCACTCCTGAAGGTTATTTGGATCTCTGTATTTGGCCAACTGATTAGCCCTATCCTAGCGGGGAGATAAATCTCACCGGGGTGGTGGTAGGCGGCGATAGGTGGGAGAGGGGAGGGCCGGGCGCGTGCACAGCTCCTCGTGGGCCGATGCCGATGGGAAGACGACATGTCTGGTCAAAGCCAAACAAGGCGGACATACACAGGACTTTCGGGCCCCCATTCTGATGTGCCGAAGCCACCCGCACGTTCGCCCAGCGTCCCTGCGCAAGCCGTTTACGATGCGGCCGACGGCGGATGGATCTGTGAGAGGAAGCCGTTTGAAAATTCCAAGTAAAAATGGCCGTCAATAAGTTATTGGAGCGCCTCGAACGAGAAATATTTTATGCTCAGGTTTTCGATGATCTATATCTAGTCTATGAAAGTACGCTGAATTTTCCAGCTGCGACTTGAAATAAAGCCTCATAATACCCCGGATGAGAGCAAATAAAAGCTCTTGTGAATTACTGCCATTTAAAGTATAATAACCGAAAACAAAAAACAAAAACAAGTGTGGCAAACGGCTTGCTGAGAAATATCCTTCCACCAAACTTCAGCTCTGTAGACCAAATACGACACGCCTTTTTTTTTTATATACTATAATCACATTTGGTAAAGTACACAGCAAAGACAACCCCAGGTCCTGGACTGAAGCAGTGAAACCCAACCTCTGGTTTTGGGGTTTGTTGGTCTGCTATAGGGGTTTTTGGCACAACCAAATGGGGGACCACCCTCTGAGAATGTTGTTTTCTTGTAATGGAGCACGGCGACTCACGGCCGACATGGGACCCTCACAGGAAAAGGACAGGCGAAAGTCATAAACAAATGCAGGTGGAAAGGGAGATGCGGGGGCTCTTTAGGTTCCATGCTGGCGGCGTGGTCTTTTTCACAAAAAAAAAAGAAAAAAAAAAAAGTGTTTTTTTTTTACTAATGGCACTCTTCCCCTATGTCTTCTATAAATGTGTTCTAATGTACAATGCGAATGTTGCTATGGGAAAGGCACCACTCCATCTTTTGATTCCTGAATATACCACTATCAAATGGCGCATTGATTGAATTGCCCAATTTGTTCATAGGGCCATGCAGGACATTTGAAAAGAGGCACACTACAAAACCCGATTGTTTTTTCAAACAGCACCACCAAAAAAAGGAGACGTAGATGTACTAACCAACAGGACTTTACCCCTGTCCTGCACAACTGAGACGGTCCACTTGAATGTGCGATAGGTGCATCAGGAGTGAGAGTAAAGAAACTCTGTATTCCAGCAGAGCATTAAATGTATGTTTAGAAGGCGTGTGTGACCGTAGGTCAAACTTTGATCCTTAGCTTAGTTAAATTAGTCAAAAAAAGTACTTCAGCTAAAGGAATGGCGCGTACCCTCCAGTTGCTTATGAAATACATATTCAGACTACTTAAAATAGCTACAGTGTGACACTTCCCGCTGCTAAACGAACGACAAAAAGTACCACTATTCCCTATAAGCTGGGAACAAATATTGTTCAGTCTTGTCTCACTCTCTCCCAGCGCACAGTGCCGTATGGTCACCCTAATGGGTCATGCGTGCACTCTTTGCGAAAGTTGTTGTTGTTCAGATACTTCACTGAATATGATTACGCGATACACGCAATCCGATTTACCCACATTCACGTGTACTGAGAAAGCAAAATAAATAAATAAATAAAAAAAAATCCCAAACAATCCAAAAAGAAAAACAGTCAGCATTCATGCCCATCTGATATTGGTGGTGTGAGTGTGTGTGAGTGAGTGAGTGTGTGTGCGTGCGTGCGTGCGAGTGCATGTCTTTATTAGGTTGTGAGGACTTCCAAGGGCTTTTTGAGGGTTAAGACTTGGTTTTAGGTTTATAATTAGATGAGGGAAAGTGGGTGTGTGTTTGTGTGTGTGTGTGTTTGTGAGTGTGAGTGTACGTGTGACTGTGTGTAGGTAGGTAGGTAGGTAGGTAGGTAGGTAGGTAGGTAGGTAGGTAGGTAGGTAGGTAGGTAGGTAGGTAGGTAGGTAGGTAGGTAGGTTTTTGAGGGTTAAGGTGTAGGTTTTAGGGTTAGATTAGATTTAGGGAAAGGGTGCGTGTGTGTGCCCCCATGTGTGTTTTATGTGTCACTCACAGGCAGCTACGGTTTCTGAGCAGTTGCTGTTATTGTTGTTGTTGTTGTTGGTGGTGTCCTCCAGGCTGAAAATGGGCGTCACACCGGTGGAGCCCAGGCCCTGACTCAGGTAGGTGGTTGCTGGGTAGTAGGGATGCATGCAGTATTGAGAGGGCATGTTGTGGCTCGACAGGCGGCCATCACCGTGGGACATCTGCTTTACACAGGAGCACAACGTAGTATTAATAACCGAATTATTTAATTAGTCATGTTAAGACATGAAAAGGTCTGTGTGAGTGATGCAACAAATCATTTTAAGTTAAACTGATGATATTTTTTTTTGTATGAAGCTCATGAAATGTCAGACATTCCAAAAATGTTATTCACACATTTCTATAGATCCAATGTCTATTTCTGTTTTGTCTGGCATATCTTCAAATTTCGACGCATAATATAAAATGGTGTGATCCAAAAAAAAAGAAAAAGAAGAAGAACAGATCTTGGTAAAGTATATGCCTTGAATGTCTGTGTTTTTTTGTTTTTTTTTACAGGTAGGTTGCACCCTGTCTGACACATCCTCAACGACCGTTTCAACGTGGCCAGCTGATTAAAATAAGTGTCGGGTGGCAGAACCAAAACGCCACATTCTGAATTAAAAAGGTTGCTGCGAAAAGGCTACATTTTACTATCTCCGGGAAAACACTCTCTGACTTCAACTGATAATATGTCGTGGAAAACACATTTTATAAAAATTCTTAATCGGAACACACGATAAGAAACCCGGGGGGTTCCGAGTGAATCGCAGTCTGTTTCTGTTTATTAGCCCTGTGATTAACAGAAAATCAATGCATACTAATCCAAAATGACTGTAGTTGATATACCTGTGCATTCCGAGATGTTTTTTCCTATAAATGTTTTTTTTTCTATACATGTTATACACGCAAATACAGTATAAACGCCATTGTTCCTCTTGAATATATATATATTTATACAATCCTCAGATATACGCAGGCTAAACCGCTACAGCCTAAATTGACAAGAAGAAATAGAGACATAAAACAAGATGAGACAGAAAATGAGTGGCGTTTGATTCCACAGGTCCCTGACCCGTTGGGGGAAAATGGCCAGGCGACACAGCGCCGGCTTTCTCCAGTCCTCTGAAAACTTTAAAACGAGCTGTCTACTCAGCAGCAAGGCCGCCTCGCCGAGGGTTTTCAATTTCACTTTTATGGAATTTGATTTCTGTCAGCCTGTAATACGTCACCCGCATTGTCCACACCATCAATTCTCCGACAGCTTTATAAACTGTTATTTAAGCTACACTCAGCTCTTGTATTAGGCGGTGAAAAATACAATAGAGATTGGACCGGAGTCCTGGCACCTGCTGCTGGTTTCCTTCGTGAAGCTGTCTCACATGGCACGAAAAAACAAGTTGTTTCAAGCTCACAGAAAAGGTTTTCACGTTCAGTGGTCATAGGCACATTCATACCAGAATATGAAACTCAGTATAACTGTCAACGTGATGCTATATAAATAGTTACAGTATTATAAACCTTCCTCAGCGTGCACCAATGGGTTGAATATCAATTTGACTATAGTTTTTTCGATTTACCAAATTCAATCCGTCCAATAACATTACGGCGTTATAACAACAACAATAACAGTGTTATCCAACCCAATGCCCAAAACGTGTTATTGCCTTCTCGTGCCTGGGTGTAGTTTAGGTCATAGGTCACATTGTTTTAATTGGCTATTAAATGCTAAATAAATTAAATTAATGAGCCTCAGGAGCAATTTTGTATTCTGTATCCAAGCATTCAAGTTCCAAATGAATTGCCAGCCCCTGCTAATCATCAGCACTTCACAAAATTCTCGTTTTCAAAATGAGTTCAAAGAAATCAAATATTATGTTTTTGATACGGAACAGTGATTCAACAAATCAAATCGACTCATCCGACCGCACATCAGCATCTTCAGGGACTTTTTTGGGTCGCTGCACCGAGATAAGTGCCAGGAAGGGTTTTTTTTTCATAAACATAAATGACTTGTCGATAACTTAGAAATTGACATCACCACAGACAATGTGCATAGTGGGTTTGTCTACAAAAAACCATTGAGAGCCAACAACGAGAGGGCTACCACCTCAGGAGTTCACGCTAAAATGCAGAAAGATGCCACGCCACATTGAAGCATAAACTCCCCAACTCACTGGCCGACTCCTGGGGGGGCTTCCCTTACCTCCCTGAGAGGGCTCGTCTCCTTATCTGGCACCATCTCCTGTCTGGAAGCTCAACACAACCCTTATATTATCCTCCTCCACCTGCATGACAGCCAAGCATCACTGAGTGCACAGGAGAGGAGAGGAGAGGAGAAGGAAGATGGCCCTACACTGATAAAGACCACTGTGCTCCTTTGTGAGAAGAGTGCAAGACTTTGAGATCACTGCATTGCAACCATCTATGAAATTAGCCTGATGAAGAAATGAATATGCAACTTTCGAAGCCCATTCAGTGACCAAAAAAAAAAAAAAAAAAAAACCTGCAAAAAAAAAAAAAGACCTGCTGAGTCAAATCCCCAGAAGTTATTGTTAAATGTAAAGCTTTTAACAAACAGTCATAATAAAAAGAGTAATAAATAAGATCATTTACGTTTTTATCCTCATTATGATGATTCATTTTTTTGTTTCAAAAATTGCGCATCTCTCCATTATTTTCGGCTCTGAAAGTCATCTTCAAATAACCAGCTGCATCAGGCAAATACAAAAAAAATAGGTCCCTGAAATTTGAATAACCATAGCACGTAGCCCTCTCGACCTGACACCTTCACTGAAAACACCATAAATCACAAGGGAGGATGGCTAAATTATGCTAAAGAGTGCTAACTGATTAGCATTAATGGGCTCACTTTCTCCTTCATGCGCCGAGGCATAGCGGTTTGCCCCTCTGCCGACAGACAATACCATTAACCTTTGCAATTCAGGCTCCGCCGTGCACCGGCAGGTTAGCGCAGGCAGTGACCCCAGAACGAGATGTTGCTATTGGGGGTTAACAAATGTTCTTCATAAAAAAATAAAAAAAAAATCCTCATCAGAGAACACTGTTGAGTTATAGACCTCATTTGTTTCATGCACAAGCTCATCCCATTTGACACAATAGAGATACATTCGAGCATAAATCAGAGTGAATACACCAATGGGCGAACGAAGGATCATGAAGTGTGTGTTTTCTGTGTGTGTGTGTGCGCGTGTGTGCGTGCATGAGTTAGTGGGCATACCATACAATATAGTCCTTCCTAATGTCGAGTAGTAGACTGAGTTGGGTACACACTTGGTTGATATCTGGTATTTCTGGTATTCCATAACATTGCAAAACCCTAGCCGTGGTAATTTTGACCATATGTAGGATAATATTTAAATGCGATGAGAGGATTATAAAGAGGCAACCTTCCCCCGTGGCAAGCCAAAGGTAAACACACACTGTGGGCAACCGGAGAGCAGGACCAGTATCAACAAATCCCACAATCTGCTGCGTACAATCCCATTAATCGGCTACGGAGAGACAGTGTCTTCATATATATATATATATATACAGTATATATATATATATATATAGAGTACAGTAGAATACCTGCCGTAGTCTTGAAAATGGCCATCGAATAGTGTGGCTGATGAAACAAGCAGGGGGATCGTGTTACCTGGTAGGGCTGGTAGTTGTAGAGGTTGCTGTAGTAGGTGGGGTAGCATGGAGGTTGGTAAAAGTTGCAATAGGAGGCTTCCACCAGCAGGTCAGACGAGCCCTCGGACGCGGCCCTGCCGGAAGCCAAAGGGCTGGAGGACGATGCCGAGCGAACCGCTGGACCCAAACAAACAGAGAGGAGACCGCAAATGAGAAGAGGATCGCTTCAAATGAAGATGTTAGGGGCTGGTGTTTAACACAATTTATGCAAATATCTCAAGCTATAAAAGGACGTTTTTATTCTACGCATCCTACAAGCAGGCCCTAACACTATTACGCATTGTTTTTATTCCTCCCTTTATTGTGACTGAAATGATTTTTTTTTTTCATTTCCTTGTGTTTACTAGATCTTCAAATGTGTCTTTTCATAGGTAAAAAAGAACCCCTGGGAACTTCAAACAGGCCTCCACTCAAAACTACTGTCAACAGCACCATCTGCAGGTGGCAGCTCACCCAACGGCCGCGTCACACACTAACAGATTGAACGAAATGTGTCCATCAGCACAAATAAGGCCGTCACACCATCATCACAAACTATCTGGTGTTCTGGCCTTATCACCAAGGCCACATTCTTCTCCGGCAGACGCCGCACAATGAAGACACTGTGCGCCACTGCGGTTGGAGATAATGACATTTGTTCTACCCCGTTCGAACTCTTGTCATCTGCGGATCCCCGAGTGCTGAACTCCTCTTTCCAGCTCACTCTTTTTCTCTCTGTTGCCAAGCCAGGGGCCGAGAGTTCACTCTTTCACACGTACGGAGCGGGACACCGGCGGCCTTGACCATGGCCCCTTTCCACCTCCTAAATTTTTTTGCTATCAGGCCGAGCGGGAACAAAATATCTGTGTCTTCCTGCCCATTCACGCTCCTGTCAGCAAGTCGTTGTAATTTGCTCCTCGGTTTCCCATGAGAAGCGGCCTCTATAGAACGGGGAAAAAATATATATATTCTTCCTGCTGTGAACTGTTGTGTTGATTTTACACTACTGAATGAAATGCACAAGAAGAATCACTATTCAAATATTTGTGATTTCAATTATGAACAAACATATTATACAAAATAATCCGTTGAATGCAACGCAGCGTTTTCAGCCTGTTCAGAGAACAATCTGAAGAAATTGAACTAATAGAAAGAACCTTGGGATATCTGAACGCCATCATGCTTCTTTTGACTGGAGGTTGGTTGGATAACTAGGTTAGCGGTTGTCGTCGTATGTCGGTCTTTCTTAAACTAGCGACCTGGTGACCTGACCCTCGCCCAGAGTCAGCTGTGATTGGCTCCAGCTCCCACGGTGACCCTCAGAGGTCGGGGCGGTGTGGATAATGGAGGGATTGTGGGGACAGTAGGGAATCAACAGGTGCCTATACCTCACCTGTGGCAGCATGAGAAGAAGTGGAGTTGCTGCTAGGAGGTGCCACCGAGCGTCCGTCCGCGGAGAACAGGCAGTCTGCTCCGGCTTCGTTTTTGACCATCTCCTGAGGGCCGGAGAGAATCAGTGGACTACGAATCCCAAGCTCCTCCTCCTGAGTCTGCTGCCTCCTCAGGGCGACCTGGAGGGGAGGAAAGGAGAGGCCTGATAAGGGAGCTGTGTTTGGCCACGAAACAAACAGTTTCTGCAGGATGTATCTGCCGATGTTAGAGAACATACCCGCTTTGCGTTTGATACAGATGATAATTGGGCTAAATTAAAAAATGGTTACACTGAATGTAAAAAGATAAATCAACAAAACTATGTCAACATACATTTTAGGCTTGCGAATGCTTTGCCTCGACCCACATACTGACATGTGATATTGATACAAAATATGATATGACTTCTTTATTGCTGAATGAAATCTTCTCATGTCATTGAATGACCAACAATGCAAGACGTTACATTTTCAATTATATGAAATGAGGTGGGGGGGGGAAAAAAAACGATTTTCAAATTCAAACAACTAATTAATAATCAAAATGTACTTATTACTTCATTTAAACTTAATAACTCATTACACTTTACACCTGGCGTGGTATTGGAATTTGTTGTGTGCTTGTTGCCTAACTAGTAAAGTTGTGGTTTGCCCCTGCACGTTATGAATATTTTCTCTGTTTATTATTATCTCAAAAGACAAAGCAAAGCCTCTCGTAAAAAGATGAAACAGGTGCAGCATCCATTTCGTAGTGTTGATGGGTCTACAAATACTACCCTGCCAATGAAAGGTTATTGCAACCCAACGACATCATTGTATATACTCAAGGTTACACTTAGGTCTCCAGCTTGGGCTATTATTAGTCTATTAGTCAAACGAATCAATCGTTGGCAAACTTGCGTGTAAATATTTGGATCAGTGCTTCATGTTTTGACTCATTTCTAACGCAGTATTTCAACAAATCCATCGGCGGAAACAAGTTTCAGCCTGCACTAATAAGTCGATTCGTTTAACTGATAACTCAGTATATTTGGGTCGAGTCCGAGTATAGTGGTTGCTCAATGCATCTATATAAAAGTACTAGTGTTTTAAAAACAATAACAAAGGTATTGACTACGAAGTGTTGCAAAAAAAAGGCCCCTCTCTACATCTGCATGTCTACGCACAGAAGTTGTTAATAAAATCAAGCTAGCTGAGTATATCAGCTACAGCTATTGGGGCTCATGGTTGTACACAAGCGACGACAATGAGGGGAACAAAAACAACGATAGGTAAAAAGTAAACGGCAGTGAGTCCAAACAATAGACTGAAATCCAACGTGTGCGTGCGACGGCAGTTGTGTTGCTGCGTTGTGTGTGTGTGGTGGTCGGTTTGTGTGTGTGTGTGGCACCCGCGCTAACAGGTGAACTAACGGTTACCTGCGCCGCCATGACTCGCTGCCTCTCGGTGATCAGCGTACACCGGGCGCACGGGCAGTTCATCCAGTTGCAGAAGCGCTTGTGGCCCTTCAGCGGGGACACGAGGCCGTGGTTCCTGCAGCGGGAGCACTTGGGGATGCGGGTGGATTTGTGGCCCTTGGCCGGGGACGCGGGACCGGCCCTGGGCGGCGTCCTGCCCTGATTGTTCATGGCTTTCACTGGAGAAGGAGCGTTGTGCTGTGATGGAGCCGGGCTGCGGGCTATAAGGTCACCGCCCTCCCCTCCCCGCCGCCGCCGCCGCCACCGCTGCTGCTGGAGCTGGACCCGGGCCCAAAACCCAGAGGGAGGAAAAGAAAGTGCTGGAGACGGTGACATCACCCTGCTGCCCTCCCAGGATTTCTGTTTCACATTCATAAAGAGAGAAACTCCTGTAGAGTCAGGTGTTCCCTGGGAGCTCCTGTTTGGTTTGCTGTTGGGCCCGTTGACCCCCAGGCACCACAACCACATTTATCAGCTGGACAAAACTTGAAAAAAATCATTTGGCACCTATTTTGTTCGGCTGTTGTTCAAGTAAACTTTCAGTTGCTGCCATTTTTTGTGATAATGCTTGCATAATGTAGTAGTATATAACTATACTAGTGGCGGAAGAGCCAGACCTTCAACCAGAAGGTCGCCGGTTCAGGACCAACTCGAGGCGGACATCCCCGGAAAGGATGGATGAATCCCCCCCGAAAAACATCTGCTCCCTGGGCACTTCTAAGCCGCCCACTGCTCTTTGACCATGCATGTGTGTGTGTGTCTGTGCTGTGGGTCACATGACGGGTCAAAAGCAAAGAAAAAATGTCCCCCAACATGTGCGTTGTGCATGTTTATGTGGGATAATTAAAGCCTTTTTCTATACTATTTCACACATGACAGTATACAGTATAAAATAGTGTTTGATATGTCCTAGGTTTACAACAACAACCCTTTATTTACTGTGTGTAAGTATCTGTTGGTGATGTCATACCATTTGGGACAGTTATGTGATAAACAGCTTAATCTTGCTCGGTATAATTTGTTTAAGTGCGTCTTAACTCCTCCTGATGCTGATTACTGCCCCTAATTAAGTAACATTGCACCTCCCTTCAGCAGCTACTATTGTATATGATACTCAGTGCATAACAGTCAGATAGTATTACTGTTATTTTCCCATGAGGCTTGCCATTTCTCTATAATATCCGAGTAGCAACCTAGTAAAACGTATTTACTGTAGCTCTTTTTTTCATGACGGCTGATACGCTGCACGGGGAATTAATTCACTAGGCTTGACTGAGCCGAAACTGAATTAACCTCCACGCCAGTCACTCAGTCAGCTGAGCAGATTTATAGACAGGGAGTGAAGCGAGGTGAAACACAAAGGCACCCAATTAAAGTCCACACAGCCAAATGGATGCATGGTGCTGGAGGTGGCCTTACCAATTAAAAAGCAGACCTTTGCACAGCACTAAATCAACCGGTCGTGATAAATAACTGCCACACACCATTGCCTCTAAAGCATGGGGTAATACGATAAGATTATAATGCAGTAATAAAGTATGCAATTTACACATTTAACATTTCTATTAGTGTGACTTGTGCCAAGCATGCACGCCGACAGGTGGTGGGCTGAAAAAACGAATACTGTGTCTGCTAAGGATTTGGGTTCTGAATATACAGTGTCATTTTTCCCCCAAAATTGGCAATTTTATAACTGTAGAAGTGACTCATCCTTCTAAAGGGAGCCAGTGAAACCGAAACAATCATATACATAGAGGTGACCTGAACACATGGTATCTTTGAGTAAAAATGAATATTCTATGTTGACAAGTAACTTGATATTTCTTGTATATTGTCAATGTACACAGAATAATAGTAATATAGTTAATATATATTCGATATTAATGGCTCCTATGTTTCATGATTATATTATTTGGCTGCTTTAAAACGATTCATTGCATAACTGTAACACACATGTTGACATAATGCCACGATTAAATGCTCGAAGAAAGTAAAAATCAAGACCACTCAGTTTCCCGTGTCGAGGAGAGTCCCTGAAGGCACCGTTGCGTAGCAACAACGCAACAAGTCGGGGCCCGGGCGTAAAACTTTAGTTTACAACAACTTCGGACACAATGCCAAAAAAGAAGGATAAAAAAGGCGGCGACAAACCAAAGGAAGACAAGAAAACACAACCGAAGGGGAATGCAGCGGATAATAACGGTTCCGACGACAAAGAGAAGATATTGTACTTGCATCAGATACGATATCTGAGCGAGCAGGTGGAGAGGTAACGTTTCCCTTTGCGTTTTAATCCAAGAGAGTAGACTCAATTCAAATTCACCACAAATACATCTCTTTGTCAACTTTGACGTCATTCACGCCGCATTTCGCCCCGTTGTTGCCCCGTTAGGCAGACTATCACTTTAGGATACCCCGCTAAAACAAATAACTGAAGTTTTCATCCTTTTTTTTTTTTTTTTTTAAATCAATGTCGGCCCACACTCCCCATTTTGTTCTGCTGTTAGTTTCTCTTGTACTTGGAGTTGTTATTCTCAGTCCCAATGTCTATGTGCCCGATCAAATTGTATTTGTAAATCACAACACAGTTATATACACTGTATATATATAATATTACATGAAATTAAGTTTAGGACTTGATTGAAATGTCTCAATTGAATCAGACTGTCTGATGGCAGCAGGGAGGGTTATTCCATAAAAAAAGCTATTGTTTCGTCTGAGATTCAATGCACTTACTGTAAGTCACTTTGTACCAAACAAATAGCTCACAAATGAACACAGTCCGACGTTATTCCCTCCATTTGACTGCCAAGGGTCATTCTAGATGTTGTCCCGAATCCTCAAGCCTTGCATCTCTTCCTCCTGCAGGTACAGGCTGAACTGCGATGAACTGGTGAGACAGAAGAAGGATTTAAGTTCTCGGTACATCTCACTGGAGAGAGAGAAAGGGGACATCGTTGAATACCTGAAACGTGCCGTGCTTGAGAAGGAGGAAGCCGTGGACGAGTTGACGGAGCGACTGGAGGATCAGCGGCGGGCTGCCGACGAGGAGAGAGGCGATCTGCAGCTGCAGCAGGGCCAGCTGAGGAAGGAGCTTCAGGACCGGATAGAAGGCCTGGTCCGGGAGAACGGGACACTCGGTGAGACCAGGGTCCTGTTCAGCCGTTACTGCAGCAGGTCGAAGGGCTGATCAAAAGCTTTTTTGAAAGATATCTTTACTGAGATTTTTCCCCCACTGTGGCAAACTGTTATTTAATGTTCACAAGGCTTATTCACACCTCTAACCCAAATTCTATTTATTACATTTTGGTAGACAAATTAAGAAAAAACTCCCCAAAAATATCTGGTACACTAGACTACACACACATCATCACAATATCACTATTATTATTATTATTATTATGGTATGTTCACATATAATAAAAACACTGATGAGGCTAAACTTCAATGAGCACAGTATTCACAAAGAGCTCTGTATATAATGAAAGAATGGACTCTTACTGCAGGATAGACGCTTCTCTTCTTTTTCCCCAGTGGCTAGGCTGGCGAGCGTGGAGGAGTTCGAGGGGCAGAGGGAGCGGCTGGTGTCCAGCGTGGAGTCTCTGGAGAAGCAGCTGGCCATCCAACGGGAGGATCACCAAGCCGACATCCACAGCCTGGAGATGAAAGCGCTGCTGGAAAAGAAGAGGTTGGTTCTGGAAAAAATAACATTAGAAATGAGCCTGGCATTCATTTAAGTACAAAACCTAGTACGTACAAAATATGAAGGCCTCAGTAGGACGTTACTAATGTCCCTCTCCTGTTCCCCGACCAAAGACTGGAGCAGGAGATGAAGAGCAACGTGGCAGACATGGCAGCAGAGGTGCAGCACCTGGTGGACCAAAGGGTTCCTGAGACGACCAAGCAGGCCCTCCAGGAGAACACGGAGGTCAGGGCCCGGTTCGTCCAGCTGTCGGAGCAGGCTCAGCTCCTGATGAAGGAGAACTCGGCCCTGCAGGGACGCAAGAGTCAACTCAGTGTGGACGTGGACATCCTGGAGCAAATGCTCAAAGAGCTGTCCCGCGAGAGCTGCATCCGCAAAAAGGTACAGAGGAAGACCTGCTGGTCCGTAAACCACACATATATGGATTCAGGGCACGGGCCCAGAGTATTTATCGTTTTTAGGATATTAAATATCTTATATTTGTATTATTTGATTTAGATTATATATATTTACCAAAATTGCCGTCTTGTCTCCATCAGGTGGTGGAGCAGCTGACGGAGAAGTGTCAGCTGCTGCAGGAGGAGCTGAAGGTCTGCGAGCAGGAGCACAGGCAGCTTCAGACAGAGCACAAAAACGTCCTGACTGAGTTGGAGCCTCTCAGGTCAGAGTCTGCTTTGTCTCCACAAGTCCTTATTCCTTTTATCCAAGTGCACTTTCTTTTGAGAGGTGAGGGTACTTCGGAAATCCCAATGTGCCAATTGATCTAAATGAATGCAGCTGCCTACAGCTGCGTTTCGTTTAAATGCCCAGCAGATGGCGCTGCTGTGACCTGTACAAGTACTGACGTCACAAGGTAAAAGAGGTGGCCAATGATGAAAATCTATACATAGGGATCCTCAAGTGCAAGTGAAGGAAAAAAATATGAACATGCCAAATGAAACATATGTTTTTGTAAAAGAAAAACAAGAGGCCCCATAGCAAAACATTATGGATTTACGTTATTTTATGAACCAATATATTTGTGATATTTGAGGCTTTTTATACACATTATTTATCATCAGCAATAGTAGATATTTGACAGTCATGATGTACAAGTACCTGAATTGGCAGAATGTCTGTGAAAAAAAACACTACCGCACTACCTTGAGTTGTGGGGAGCGGAAACACAACGAATTGAGAGTGAACACTGGACTGACATTGAACATGAGTCCAGATTAATGATTATGTAATAACAAATTTGCTCGGATTTGGGATTGATCGATAACAAGTGGATTATATCAATTTACAGCATGTCTATGTTGTGTCTTCAGCCTAAATGTGACAGAACAGCGAGGTAAAACCTAACCACACACAGAGTCCTCACCCAGAGCAGACACACAATCCTGCCATACCAGTAACATGAGATCAAAACTGAAATGATATTTCATTACTGTATGAAAATTGCCTAAAGCTTAAGGGGGCATCCGGACTTGAACCAGAGACCTCTTGATCTGCAGTCAAATGCTCTACCACTGAGCTATACCCCCCACTGTGCTTTAGAGACGCTACTCTCCCATTCGTATGTTTACTTTAGACAGCGCCACGCCGCACAGTCAGAGCGGTGCAGTAAAAACAGAGCAGAGGTCGCTCTGCTGGAGGCCGAGCTACAGGAGGCCACGAAGGGGAGGAGCCAGCTGAGGAGCATCCTGCAGGAGGCCGTGGTCACTCTCAAACGAGCCCTGATGGTAAAAAAAAAAGAAAGAAACAGTCCGACCCGCCCAAAAGAAAAAAAATGAAAGAAAGAAAGAACGGGAGGAGATAATATAGACAAGTGTTTTCATGACTCAGCCCTGACATGAACTCTGTTTCCCTGAAAGGAGGCACTGGCTGACGGCAGCTCAGAGGGTGACGTCAGCATCTTCCAGTGGAAGCAGCTGGTGCAGAGGCTGCTGGTGATGCTGGACACACCCGCGCTCGCCGACTCCCCCGCTGAGAAAGTGACTGAGCGGCCGACCCCTGACCACGCAGCAGCCAGGTAACGATATCGCCCCTCCCCCTCCACACCCTGCGCAAACAATAACAGGAGGTGAGGAAACACTCGCGTGCGATCTCAAAGATCTACCGCACAGAGCATTTAAACAATGACAAAGATACAATTATATACAGTAATACGACTCTTTTCGGATCAACCACAATGGCCGGGCCTTTGGATTCATCTTTTGCGTGTGAAATAGAAAGGATAAACTTACCCGTTGATCTGGGTCCACACAGGCCTGGAGCGCCAAAACACATCCCGCCCAGGATGGGACCGGCCATCCTTCCTCTGTACAGGTTCGTCAGGAAGCTTAAACTCTTAAACCTGAATCTTTATGTCGAATTGAATCCCTGAAGGTTGATGTTCTTCAAGAATCTTCATCAAGTACAATTGCTAATTGGTGTGTGTGTGTGTATATATATATATATATATATATATAGACACAAACACACTTTCACTGTATTAACACTTATATTTATTTCTGCTATTTTTTTTGTCCCTCAGGAAACCTTCCAGTCAGAAGACGGCCAGCTCCATCACCTGGACAAGCTCAGGACTACTGACCTCCAAGAAACACTCAGTCACCCAAAACAAATGACAGAGAGAAAAAATTATAATGACTTTATAGACCATAAAAGCTTGTTTTAGAGGAACATCAGGCCTATGTAAAGCGCTCATATTTGAACAGGTGAAAGGTGGTGTGGCTCATGATGAATGAAGATGAGATTGATATTCTTTAATCAATGTTTAATGTTATATGGCAAAGTCTCAGGCACTTCAATTCTCATTTGAAGATGAAAGTCAGTACCCCGATGAAGACTAGAGGACAGACAATTTACATTACACATGAGAGACAAAAACAAACTGGACAGGAAGACACAAAGGGAGAATAACTCGACTCTAACAACCAGCCTATGTACACTGAAATACTTATATCTGCATTAAAAACTATACTTTGATAAATATATAACTTCATGGATCATTAAGTAGTACTAGGAAATATTCAAAATACTGTGATTTTTTCTTTTTAAATAGAAACAAAGGATTTGTATAAAAGTACAGTTTCGCCAGTCTACGACGCGTCTATTCATAGATGAATTTTTCCGAGCTGGGCACATGTGGGCAGATGTGACAATGGGATGTTGAGTAGACTAATATGCACAGGAAATATTTCCCATAACCTGCGAGTGGATCATTCTCCGTCTATCTACTCTGATGCGCTCCAAAAAAATAAAAATCATAAATGGAAATGTTTTTTTGGTGCTCTTAAATGATCAACATTGAGCTTTAGAAATAATGGAAAAAAAAAAGTCAAATTGAAAAAAGAAAAAAAAAAAAAGTTTAAACAAAAAGGAACAAAAAAAAATAAAAATCATTTAGTCGTTGAGTACGTGTCCATGTTGGTCTGAACTCCAGAGGTTTGCTGATGATGTCAGCCTGAAACTGTTGGGTCGTGAGGCACCGGCGGATACATTCATATTCAAAGGGGCACTTTGGGTTCGTCGTGGAGGCCAGAAGTTTGCGCGTGACGACAAAAAGGCTTCCAGATATGTCATTGGTTGGTGGCTTGGGATTCCGTTCCTCAATCCAGCTGTGGCTGAGGCGACCTTCAGCGAGAACCAATAGCAGCGTGGGGGGTTCCCGGGCAGAGGCGGGGGCATCTAATCGAACATACCCCTCCGGGTGGGACTGGGGGACATCTTTCTGCCGAGGCGAGGGGTTCCCTAGAAAGACGAGTTAAATTCTTTTTTAAAGTAAGCAAGACACAAGGGACCTAAAAATGTATAAATATATATATATACAGTATATACATAAATTATATAAATAAAATGTACTTCTACTAACCGGTGACTGGGCTTTGGAGAAGTTGACATGTGCATAAAGCAACACTGCAATGTCCTTGTGTCCTGCTTCCAGAGCTATGGACAGGGCGTTACTCTCATCCTGAAGGGGAGGGACGTTGACCAGGATAAAGAGACAAAAAGGAGGGGAAAAGAGGAAAGGAAAACTATGAGATAAGATAAGACTTTATTTATCCAGATGGAGATTGCTGAATATTCAAAAATCTCTGACAGCGAGACAGTTTTCAGTCAAGCCCCAAAATGACTACACTTTATCTGAAATAAACCATAATCGTCAGTCGACATTTTATTCGAAAAAAAAACAAAAAAAAACCCAACCTAGACTAAACTTAGTCATTTATAAACGAATGCGTTTCTTTGATAACAACCAAAAAGAACGACGCTACACAGAAGATAGTCGTGATGACTCGGCGGGTTTACTCACGCCGTCGCTGAGCGTGGCGTCGCAGCCCGGCTGGGCCAGCAGCAGCTTCACGATCTCCACGTGGCCGTGCTCGCTGGCGCACATCAGCGCCGTGGAGCCCTCGTCGTCCTGGACGTTGACGTCGGCCGCGTGAGCCAGCAGGGCCCGGACCATGTCCATCCTGCCGTGGCTGACGGCCAGCATCAGCCCCGTCTGACCGGCCTGGGACACACACGCACACATTATAAAACGGTCAAACAATTCCACAACATTTCCCAAAGGCCATGAGGAAATGGCTAGATTGCATGTTCTTTTGGACCAACATATTTTGGTTGTAAAATAATCAGACCTTAACAAGTGAGGAGCCGGAACCAGATAACCTTTGCCCTCTGAAACCTATAATAAAGTATCAAACAATAATATGATCCTCTCATCTATGGATGCGAGTCGGTGCCACATGACTGCATGATCCCAAATGCCAGCTGCAGCTTTTTGCAAAAAAAAAAGCACCTTAATAACATAAACAGCGGGTGCCCAATCTTCACCACTAGGTGTCACCCTAATACCATGTTCCGTCCTACTCCAGGGTTCAAATAAATCATTCGGCTCCAAACTCCAAAAAGGTTCCCGTGCACACTCGGATTCACTTAGAAATCTCAAAAAGGCGAGCAGACAAACACAACTCAGCCTATTAAAAAACCTTTTATAAGGCCGGGATGTAAGCCCAGGGCCATTGTCCTTACTTACTTTTGACCCACTGTGTTTTATGACCTGGGTATGGAGGCTCAATGAAACCTGTAGCGGTGGGCTGTCGGTGCCCCGACGCTGCCCTTTGACCTCTGACCCTGCAGTCACTGACCTGGCTGGCCCGGGCGTTGACATCGCCCTTGCCAAAGAGCTCCTCCACGATGCGCATGTCCCTGGGGCTCTCCACGGCCGCCAGCGCTGCGAGCATGATGGGCGTGTACCCCGCCTTGTTCTGCTGGTTCACGTTACACACGTCTGCACGGACACACACACACACACACACACACACACAATGTTTAAAGCGTCTCTCGCTCTGCCTGGGATTGACTCGTCACAGTCGCTGTCTGTCAGTCGACACCACAATTAACACAAGACTTGTGTCGGGCACCGTGATGCCTCAGGCATTTACTTCTCCCCCCGCCCCCCTGAAACAAGAAAGAAATAAAAATACACCAAGGCACAGGACCACAATGTTTTGAGGCTTTTTTTTTTGCACAAAAGTGTGCGGGACGAGTTCTTCTCAGATCAAAACCTTTCACATAGTGACGAGACATCAGAGAGTGTGTGTGTGTGTGTGTGTGTGTGTGTGTGTGTGTGAGGGTGTCACCGAGGGCCGGGGAGGCCTGAGGAACTGGGCCGGTGCGAGGACAAAGGCTACAATGGGACCAGGGGGATGGAAACGCTGTCACACGGCACAAGGACACAAAAGGCCAAGCAGACAAAAGGCTTTTGGAGCAGCGAGTGGCCGGGACCTCATCACGGGCTATAGAGCCTTCAGAGAGATCGCCACATGGATGTATCGGGGAGCATGCGTGCGTGGGTGGGTGTGTGTGTGTGTGTGTGTGGATGAAACCAGTTCAAGCAGATTAAAATGCAACTTTCTTCTCCTCTTCCTTTCATGCTTGCGTTTGTGTTTTGCAGCCCACAACACGGGCGCATTAACTTCCGTTTTATTCTCTCTTTTTTTTTCTGCTCCTCCAAATAGACCACGCAAATATTAGAGCTACTTTTAGTTGAATGAATTCAGCAAAGAGATGCAATTAATCCTGTGTGCAAACCCAGAGGTTTCTTTTTCCGCACATTTACACACTTGTTTTTAATCACACTAAACAACGTTGGGTAGATTTTGTTGCCTTAAGTTGGTTGTTGTAAGCAAATTGTTTCAACTGGACACACTTTTATGCAAAGTCATTTTTGCCTGTTATTTCTGCAGATTTTGAGCACAACGTGAATACATTTAAATGATAAAACTGTTGGCTTTTTTTTTTTTTTTTTTGCATTTAGCATATCTATTCAACGGGAGGACGGGTTTGACGGGAAGCTGCCGTGCCGTGAGGAACGGAGAGTTCAGGGATATAAAAAAAAGAAAAAAAAGGAAGGCAGGGAAATTAAACAAAACCCCTTGGTTCCTTTTAAATAAAGCAAAGTTAATCCCAGGGTTCGGATGAAAGAGGAAAAGCCACTTAAGACGGATAGATTAGAGGGATTCCTTTAAAGCTATTTATCCGGGCGGACGCGAACAGGAAAAACACGCAAAAGATTTTAAAAGTCTGCTTTGAACTTTACTTCAACAGGGCCGTGACAAGGAACACGGTCGTATACTGTACTTTGGAAGATTTTTTTTTCTGTAGCCCAAATTGGACCGTTATCAGACCAACGGAGACACCCACCCGCATCCAGCAGCTTCTTCACCACCTGGAAGTTGGAGTGCGACACGCTGTAGTGCAGCGCCGTGTTGCCGTTGCCGTCGGCCATGTTGACGATGTGGCGCAGCACGGCGGGCGAGCTGCCCCCGAAGCCGTCCAGGTAATCCTCCACCATGGGCGCCATGGCCGATTTCTGACTGGACACGCGGAACCACTCGTGCTGCACCGTGTTCAGACAGGCCCTCTGGCAATGACACCATTTGTTGGTATTGATGTCATAACAAGTGTGACACAGAATCGAATAATAATAATAACAATAATAATAATAATAATAATAATAATAATAATAATTATTATTATTATTATTATTATAGTAATTATAATTATAATAATAATTATTGTTATTATAATTATAATTATAATTATAATCATAATCATAATCATAATCATAAAAGATATTCTGCATAAATACTGTTCAAGTCAACGTTAACCACAAATGAACCTTTGGTGCTCATTTTTGTGAGCCATTAGCGTCAGCACTTGAATATCTTGAACACACAACTCACCAGATCTTTCATTATAATTATAATAATAATTATTGTTATTATAATTATAATTATAATCATAATCATAATCATAAAAGATATTCTGCATAAATACTGTTCAAGTCAACGTTAACCACAAATGAACCTTTGGTGCTCATTTTTGTGAGCCATTAGCGTCAGCACTTGAATATCTTGAACACACAACTCACCAGATCTTTCCCACTCACAGCCTTCGGGTCACTGAGGTGATTTTTGAGGACGTCGCACGCGGCCAGCATCTTCTCACTCAGCTCATACCTTTAAAAAAGCAGAACCAAAAAATATGTAGCATTTAAAACATTAAACACTTACATTTCAAATGACATGTGACTTAATGATCTACTAAATGGTACATATTATAACTGTTCAATAATGAACTGCATAATTATGCACTTTATGTGGCATTTTGAGCCACGCCACGCTTTCGTCCATGAACCCACCTGTCTCTCGTCTCCTGCTTGTCTGAAATGTCCTCTTCGTCCTTCTTATCCACATCCTCGGCTCCCTCCGGCTGGAACTCCCGCCTGGTGCTCTTCACTTCCACTTTCCGGGATTCCTCCTTCTCCTCATCTTCTTCCCCCCCCTCCTCCTCCTCTTCCTCCTCCTCCTCCTCCTCCTCCTCCTCCTCCGACCCCGAGCTGCTGCTGTCCTCCGAGCTGGAGTCGTCACTGGACGTCGTCTCGTACCTGGACCACGCGGGGTGTGGGGGGTTGGGGGGGGGAGAGAAAATGTGAGGACTCATTTGAACGAAACACGCTCTCTGCCAGAGCGCCACACGGATATGAAGCCCAACATCAAAAGGACAATAACCTCTGGGCAAAGACTTAAATATCCACACATGACAAAGCCCACAGCAAACAGGCATCGCAAAGCGCAATATAAAAGGTAATCTCGTTACGCATTCCACAATTGGCCATTGGTTGGACGAGGAGAGGATTTGGCAAGACACTCACCCGCCGTTCACGCCGACAAACTGCAGGTTCTTCTTGGTGCCGTTGGAGTCGGGCCGGCCGTCTTTCTTCTTCATGATGGATTTCAGGGTGTTCTGGTTGCACGGCTGCCCTGAGGGAGACGGAGGGGGAGCGCACGGCGGATTCGTTTTAGACATGAAGTTCACCGAGTGACAGAACCCAAAAAAGAAAGGCGACGTCTCTCGGTCAGTCCGCGGATCATCCAACTAAGACGGCCTTTCAACCGAATGACGTATAGGTCAGTCACGTTTGATCCGGTTTGGCTTGATCGACAAGTCGGCGAAACATCTGGTACTTCCCATTACGGCAACAGTCGCACAGTATCTCGGTGGACTCCTCTGCCTTTGCGGTAGATAACTTATCGCCCTCGGGGCTCAACGAGAAGCATCCGGCACTAAACGGTAGTATCTTATCAACCTCACTAACTAACCCACACGCCCGGACTGCTCATTGCGAACGGCCGATAAAGCCCGAAAGGTTCACTGAAGCCCTCGTGACGTGATCGAGAGCTTCGGCGAGAGACGAAGGTCCCCGTTAAAGAGCGCATTCTTGTGCTCTTTCCAGAGGACATCCGTCGGCGGGCCATTCGAGGTTGCCCCGAGAACCCACAAGTATCTCAGTCGTTCCAAGTACAGGGCCCTCCGAAAACCCAAATACCAGCCAGAGCACTCGGCACATCTGCCAAGACTTGCCTCGGCGGAGGGGCCCCTTTTACAGCTCCGGGGGACAAATGCGAGAGCGAGAGAGAGAGAGAGAGAGAGAGAGAGAGAGAGAGAGAGAGGGAGGAAGATTGTGTGTTTCCGTGTGTGTGAGAGAGAGTGTGTGTTCATGTTGCAACATGTACGCAGTCGCACGTGTTTACACGGGTGTGTGCGAGCTCAGGAGCAACAGAGTCGTCCGGCACGCTTCTTCTGTTTTGACAGGTGGGCGCGTGAGTTTTCAGAAGAGAATATATATATATATATATATATATATACTGTATATATATATTTTTAACCACCTGACGTCAGCCTGAACATCTGGCCAGATGACTCGGTGCAAGTTGGAGAAGAGAATATATATATATATATATATATATATACTGTATATATATATTTTTAACCACCTGACGTCAGCCTGAACATCTGGCCAGATGACTCGGTGCAAGTTGGTGCAGCCTTGCACAGCGACACAGCCTCCAGCTCATGCGGTGTGTTTTTGGCTCTGTGCACACGCACCTTGGATTTTGAAAATCTTATCAAATGCATTTTATTTATTTATTTATTCTTATTATTTTTTTTAAACAAGGCTCGTATCTCTTTCTTAGCTACACCGACACCCGCTTCAGTTACCGTGCTCGGCTATGGAGTTGTACTGTACAGGCTTCAAAAATCTCGTGCTTCCACAGTACGTTCTTTTGTGAAACTTCTGTTTTCACAAAGTCAGCCCTACCATGCAGCGCCGTGGACATCTGCAGGTCCATGCGGCTCTTCTGCTCGGCCGCGCTGAGCTGCTGCTGCTGCTGCTGCTGCTGCTGCTGCTGCGCAGGTTTCTCTGCCGGAGTCGGTCCGGAGCAGGTCCTCTCCATCTGGGACCTCTCCGTCCACACGGAGAGGGACGGGGAGCTCGACTGCGGGCGGATCTCTAAAAGGAGGCGAGGAAGAAGAGGGTCAGTCTCACACATGCACATGATTTTTTTTCCCCCTCCATAGATGACACGGATATTAAAGAGTGGTGTGGTAAGTGTTGGGGGGGGGGGGGGGCACCAGGGAGCAAGATTTTAAGGGGGGGGGGGGGGGGGGGCACCAGTGAGCAAGATTTTAAGCAAAATGTAATGATAGTTGTAGCCACTGTTTGTTCCAGTTGAGTTATCAGAATTTAAAAAAAAAAGTGAAAATGTCACCCTGGGTCATTGAGAGAATGAGATGGATACTACTTGACAGGGAGCGACTTCTGAATGAAGTCCATTTAAATAAAACTACAATTAACTACTTAAAGGAGCACTTTTTATCCGAACACTTGAATGTGAATGATCCAGGGCTTTTTATCTAATATTTTATAACTATGGTCTGGTCAGTCTTGCAAAGGCCAAAAGAGGCCAGCAACTGACCACAAACAACGCCCCCCCCCCCTCGCGCATTTGCGTGCCAGCCGGCATGAATGCATGTTATGTAACCCAGGGCGGCATGATTCAGCATCGGCAGGGAGGTGTCGGTGAAGTGACGGAGTTGTGCGACGTTATTGGCTCCTGAAAAGGAATGAGCTCACTGCTGGTTCGCGTCCAACGCCCCCCCCCGCTGCATTTTTCAAAGGGGGAGATAACGTCGGCCTGTCCGATCCAATCGGGATTCTCTCCGGACCCCAGCGTGAGCGTTCTAACCGCGGCCAACCCAGAGTCCGCACCAGATCCCCTGAACTGTGCTGCTGTTTGGCCCCAAATATATTTTACAGTTCATAAGATTCATGCCAGCCAAAAAATTAAAAATAATAATAAAAACTACTATTACATTTAAATTATGACTTGTAAAAGAAGTCAAGGAAAATGACATTGTCCCTTGCAAAACAAATGCAAAATGTCGCTTTATGTTTATAAAGAACATTAAAAATAAAGTAAACAAATGGACTGAGCCCAAGAATACCATACACATATCTTCTTTAAGTCCTTACGTTCATATAAATCTTTGGCGATTTCCAAATGATCTGTTAAATGGTGGTTTTATCCAACTTTTCCCCCCCAGGATAATTAAGCAAATTCCTAATTACTGTATAATTAATTTAATTCATAATTGACTTACTTTATTGTTGATCTCAAAGGATATTTGCCGATACACCGTCAATATTTCCATTTGTGGTACAGCTGCTTTTCAGCCACAAATAAAAAAGAAGCTTATCACACTGCCTGCACTAAAACGGAACCTTCCCAATTACTTAAAACAATTATTGCAACAATTCTTAAAATATCTCTCTGTGCACTTGTGTATCTAATCGCCGCACATTGTTCTGATGTCGAGCCTTAAACTCTGCTCTTATGGTCTGGGAGGACTTGGCGTGCAAAGGAGCGCTCACCTTTCTCCGAGCCCACGGACTCGGCCTGCAGTTTGAGGATGTCCTCGGTGCTCCCGTGCTTCATGACGCAGTTGATGGACGACAGCGTGCTGACCAGCTGGCTGTTGATGGAGCCGAACTGGGACTGCGGCTGACCGAAGGCGTCCGCCAGCTCGCTGTAGTTCTCCGCCAGCAGCATCTGCTGCTCCTGCAGCAGCTTCTGCACCCGCTCAATGTAGTGGTCCAGGCCGACGCCCCCCTGCTCCGGTGGCACGGACTCCGGCTTGGCCTCCACCGCGCCGCTGAGAGATTTGGCCGGCTGCGAGGGGCCGCACGCTATGTTCCTGGTTTTTAATCCCACCAAGAAGTTCTCGTGGACGCCGACCGGTCCCACGCCACACTCTTTGGTTCGGGGCGAGCCGGACTGGCCGGGGAGCGCCTCCGCGTCCGCGGCGGTCCCCACGGCGATCGAGCGCACCTTTGGCGTCGAGCGAAGGTCTTTGACGAGCCCCTCTCCGACCGCGATAGTCCTCGTCTCGGCCGCCGCCGTGTTGGTTTGTCTTTCGCACGTGATCACCCCCGTGTCCGTGCAAGAATCCGCGAGGACGGCCGTTCTGGTGTTGGTGGCCTTGCTCGCGACGTCGTGCTCGGTGTTGGTGTGCCGAGTCGCCGACTCGGGGGCGGCCGTGACCCCGCAGTCTGCTCTGCTCACCCGATCCGGGCCGGTTCCTCGGGAGACCAGCTCTTTGATGGGACTCACGACCACATCGACGGAGGAATCTCCACAGCCCACCGACCTCCACTCTTTCCTCGACTCCGGCCACAGGCCGCCGTCCACCGGCTCCTCCGTGTTGACTCCCGTCTCCGTAACGTTCAGCTCCGTGCCGACCTGGCGATGGCACGTCTCCACCCGGCTCCCTGTGCAGCTGTCGACCACGTCCACCCTCTCGCGCACCACCCACCGCTCCAAGGGGATCTCCGGACCCGAGGCCACGCTGCTGACGCTCGGTTGACACGACACTCCCACCGCGCGGCTCTGTATACTCGGAGCAGTGCCGACGTGGCTGAACTCCACGTGGTCGCCCACACCGCAGCTGCGCGTCTGGACCCGGGCCTCCACGCAGGCGTTGTACATCTCCGGCTTCGCCGTCGTTCCTTTGTCGGCTTTTTTCTTGTTGGAGCCGCCGGCCGCCTGGAGCTCCAGTTTCAGCTTTCCCATCTCCATCTGGTGGGTGGTCTCCTTCAGCTGCACCTCCAGGCGGTAGATCTTGTCCTTCAGCGATTCGATGGTCTGCTGCTGGAGCTCGATCTCCCTGTCGGCTTCGCTGGTCATGCCCAGCATGGCCTCCGTCACGCCCACGCCGGCGCTGCGAACTTCCCGCCGCTCCGTCTCCACCGCTGCGTCCCGGAAACACAGTTCGCCAATCGTCCTCCTCTGACCGACGCGGAGGTTGTTCATATTCTCGTCAGTAACCGTGCCAACGGACTTCTGAAGGGCTTGGTTTTTCGTCAGACTTTGAGGTCGGATGGCATTCACGTTATTATTGTCCTGCGTGGTCTGCTCCAGAGCCTGGACCTCCGCGGCCAGACGTCGGAACTCGTCCAGCCGCTGAGTGCTCTGCTCCGGGGCCTCGGGCTCCAGGATGTGCAGCTCCGGCTCCTTCTGAGCGGGGCCTGGGTTCTCCATTTGGTCAACGCAGCCTACACTGTATGAACGCTTACGAAAACCTCCAGGAGTTGGATTTTTGGACTGAGCGGCCAGTTGTCTCTTCTCCTCCTGGAGAACGGCGATCTTGACCTGGAGGATGGGAATGGTCTTCACCTGCTCCTCCAACTCTTTCAGCTTCTTGAGGGCCACCACCATCTGCTCTCGGACCTGCTGAAGGTGCAGCGGGCTGACGTTAGTCACGGGCGTGGTCATTCCGGAGCTCATGGGGCTATGGCGGATGGAGCTGCCCACGGATGGCGGGTAGTAGGTGGTGTACTCTCCGTTCGGGAGGTGACCGTTGATGTGGAGAGGCTGGAGGGTGCTGGGAGAGATCTGGCTGGGGGCCACGGAGCCCGAGTAAGAGGACAGCGAGCTGTTGGAGCCCATGCCACCGAAGCTGGCGAGACGCCGGCGCGGCATCGGGGGTTCGGCGTGCGGCTGCATGAGCAGGCGCTCCTGCTCCAGCCGGCGGCGCGTCTCCATCAGGGTCTTCTCCACCTGCGGGTTGTGACGAGGGGCAAACCTAGGCGAGGGAGGGGGCAGGAGGGGCCTCTGCTCCGTGATGATGGAGAGGGAGTGCAGCGCGGGGACTTCACACGCCGCCCTGGGCTGGGTGGGGGTCGGCGGCGCGGACGCCACCAGGGGCCTGGAGGCGAAGAAGACCGGCGACTGCTTGTCGTCGCTGTTGGAGGAGGACAAGGAGTCCGTGGAGGTCCATTCAGCCTGAGCGCTGCCCCGAGGCGCCGCCGCGGGTCGGGCCCCTTTGGGCTTCCTCTGGATACTCAGCTTCTTGATGGTGTTGCCCCGCTCAATGTCATCGACATATTTCAGGAAGTCCAGGTCTAACTGATAACCGTACGGGGTTTCCACATAGTAGGAGTCCTTCTCATCTTCTGTGCTTGCACATCTTTGTCCTCGTTCTGAAATAGAGAGCCCAGAAACATTTGACCTATTAATAATAAACCCATTCAAAACTGAAATGAACGAGCGTCATTCATTTGGGGCCAAAATTGAGATGGCTGAAAGAGCTTAGATGCCAGGTGAGGCGTTGCTTGCTAAGCTGCTGCCGATCGCTACAATTTGAGAATGCGAGCACAAACATGTCTCCGATTTTTGACATCTCAGTGTGAGCGGTATTGATGTTGGCGAGGGATGGCTTAGGTCTGGCCAAAACGATGCGAGAGCCAACTACATGACGCAGAAACAAAACGTAGAATGGGAAATGATGATCAAAAAAAGAAATAAAAAATGATGTTGGTTACACATTCAGCCTGGTGGCGAAGTAAGCGGAAAACCACAGTGTGCGACGGCAAAGCAAAGCCTGTTTCAGACAAACAATCTAATGTTGACTAATGTTGGATAAGAGATGAGCCAAAGGGCCCGGGGAAACGGATAATGTCAATATTTCTCAGTCCAACATCCATTTTCTTGTGTAAACATTTCCCATTTTAGAAAAAAAAACAAAAAAAAAAACACGATAAAAACTTTTAAAATGTAAAAAAAGAAAAAAAAAAGAAGAATAAATAAAAAGCAGGCCACGCTGAATGGAGAGTTTCTGCACTTAAATAGAAACTAAATTAAAGCGACTTTCAAAAAAAAAAAAAAAAAAAAAATAGAGTCCAAACTCCACGCATGCAGTTGTACATGTGTCGGTGTGCAGAGGTTAGCAGACTCCCCGTACAGTCGCACTGTGTTGGCTAAATACAGCGTCTTGTTCTTTGGTATGCCAGGAACTCGCACCGACCAAAGCAAACACACGGCCGAAAATAAACAGCTCCACTCTTCCTTTCCTTTCATACCTTCCGTCAACCCGTCCCATTCTGAGGAAAAGCAAGGCAGGAAGAACACGGCTGCGAAAAAAAGCTCAGCACCTCACTCACCTCACACCGACAGCACTTTCTCCATTTTAGCTCCTTTTTCGCCCCCCCCCCCTCCCTTCCTCCTCTCTCTCCCTGCTGGTTTCTGTTCTGTGGGGAGGACAGGGCACGCCGGACTGCCGTTTCTCCTCTGTCCCTGCACTCTTTCTCAATCCTCCTCTCTCCGCAAGGAGAACAGGGGAGAAAAAAAAAAAACACTATTGGCGTAAGCCGGACGCAGCGCAGCCCTGGCGCACTATTGGACAGCTGTTTCCTCCAATCCCGTGGGGGCTCTGAGGCCCAGGCGCTTCCCAAGCCAAATAAAAAAGGGCCTGTTATTCAGTGGAAGGGAGGCGAACCCGTTACAATAACAGTCTGTTCTTGGGACAAATTGTTTGACATTTTTATTCAAATTTTCACTGGTTCTTTTACTTAAAAGTTAAGATACTCTGCACAACTATTGGCCGGATATATCACCATGTCATTAAACCTTTACTTTATTTCACATTTTCCGTATCGCACTAAGTGCACATTTGAGACAACGCTCCGACTGTACATCCTGTGCCCCCCCCCCCCCCGATATGAATAATCCCTGTGTGAACCCTCAGGGTTGGAAAGCAAAGCCCCCCCCCCCCAAAAAAGGGCCTGTTATTCAGTGGAAGGGAGGCGAACCCGTTACAATAACAGTCTGTTCTTGGGACAAATTGTTTGACATTTTTATTCAAATTTTCACTGGTTCTTTTACTTAAAAGTTAAGATACTCTGCACAACTATTGGCCGGATATATCACCATGTCATTAAACCTTTACTTTATTTCACATTTTCCGTATTGCACTAAGTGCACATTTGAGACAACGCTCCGACTGTACATCCTGTGCCCCCCCCCCCCGATATGAATAATCCCTGTGTGAACCCTCAGGGTTGGAAAGCCCCCCCCCCCCCACCCCCCCTGGCATGAGTTAGTGAGCGGCCATGTCACGCCGACAGAGGAGACACGGGCACGTCTCTGCTCGGACAGCTGAGCCGTGACCTCACAAACGCGGGACAAGTGGAGGGGTCACGCTTCAGTGACGGCGTTACCGCGGTTATCTACAGCTGTACCAATGTCCAATGTGGATTACGCAACCATGACACAGGCAGAATCGGATTTTTTTTTTTTCGCTTTTTTGAAAGACGACTGTTATGACTGCTCTCCGTGTATTGTTTTGTTTATTTCTTTCTTAAATGTCTTCTTCGAAAACCATTCCTGCCTAAAATCGGACTGTTTACACAACCAGTAGATGAAGCATTTTTTGGGGAGATGAAGCGATACCCTAAAACCGTTCCCAAGCTAGTTTTCCCCATTTGAGCCAAATATGACCTCAGCCTTGCTAGTATCTCAGAAACTCGGAAAATGACCTCCACCTAAATTAAAACTTTCCCCTTCGCTCTCCTTAGAACTCTAAGAAAGGACTAGAAAAACAGGCAAAGTTGACATTAGCTCTAGCTTTGAATTCTTTTCCATCAATTCTTCGATTGAGTCTGCACGCACATCACACACACACACACACACACAGACAAAATACAAATACACCAGCATCTGAAGAAGCCACGGTGCAATTATTCACTTATTTATTGACATCCAATTATTTCACACCGGCGGGGTGACTCTCTGCACTTTAAGCATTATTAATTAAATTAAATAATAATCCAACGGTAACTTTTCACAGTTATTTGCTCTTCATGTTGCTCTGAAGGTCTGGGTGTTACATTTAAATTTTTGGTTGGGGGCTCTATGCACTGGCTCTATAAAAGGTTAAATTGAGAGCTGACAAAAGCCATATAACATCCACAGCACTCTCAGAGACACAATAAATGAGGCTACTGGTCTAAATCTGTCTGCCAGTGGTACGTCTTCCACCCAGAGAAGCGACTCACTAATCCATTCATTTTGTTGACTTAAGCTTAAAAAAAGGGACTACTCACTGAACTATAACTCGACTCATTGCAAATTACGTGAATCATTTGACCTTCATGGTCAAATAAAAAATAAATAAATACAAAAAAATCACACACCCAAAAACATCACACAGAGACTTTACACACAACTGAAGAACCTGTGCTTTACACAGTGTGACAGCAAAGCATAATGTTAAGGCCTGAGAGGAGGAGGGGCCTGGTCTGGTCTGACACAAACACACACCAACACACACCGACACACAGTCTCTCTCACACACCAAGCTTGGTATTTCCTGGCCCTGCCTGTGAGCTGTAGGCACCCAATTACCCACAAGAAATGTGGCCCCAACTTTTGATCGATGCCTCCGAATGCAGCAGGCCAACAAAATCAACGGTCACACACATCCGTAAAAAAAACAAAAAAAAAACAGGAAACAAATCCAAAAAGAAAAAACAATGAATACATTAAAGCTGCACATTCCTGCCCTTCCAAAGTGAACAGGGGCAGAACTGACAGGGCAGAGCAATTAGCTTTTTCACAAAAAACACACGCACACACACAGATGCCTGCGCCTGGTGCCGCTGCCAAATTCACTCCGTAAACCAGGATGCAGACTGGAGGAAATGTTTGGCAGTTTGGGAAAAAAAAGAAAAAAGAAAAAAAAGCCAACTTGGATCCTTTTTCTCATAGATGTCTGAGCCTGGGCAGACGTTTAAAAAAAAAAAAAAAAAAAAAAAAAGTTTTCATTTCATAAGATTCAAAGTAAATGTTTTCTTAAGAGAAAACAAAGCACGTCAACAATAGTTTATATATTTAAAATAAAAGGTAGCTCATATCAAATTGTCTGTTTATTGATGAAGCAATAAAACGCTATATATCGAGCACCATGATGATGTTTAACTTTCTTACTCATTCGCAGTGTCACTTATCGCGGGAAGGGCACACCATCGCGTACTGTGCGGCCGAGCATTGAAAAGATCTCCACACAATCACACGCAACAGTCACACTTAACAGACCACAGCTACAGCATTCACTCAATCGGCCATTGTTGTGCGAAGACAGCCAAGAGTCCAGGGCAGTAAATAAAACAAACATTTACACTGTTCAGTGTACACGGACGCAGCACCATGTACCACCATGGCACACATTGTTCAAAACCTCGCGGCACACACACACGCACGCGCGCACACACGCGCACGCACACGCACACACGCACACACGCACACACGCACACACGCACTTAATAAGCGAACGGTACCATGGGGGGATTTTAAGTGGCAGCCGGGGCCGTACCCACGGCCGGGACTACGCCGCTCCAGTGGGTTCAAAATGAATCCGACCCCTGCTCCCTGGGGAGTTCTCTTTTTCCTCAAATCACAATACGAGAATCTCACAACACCTAATCATAAATCCTAACTGGATGAAAGATATCAGCACTGATACAGTTCAGAATATGGTTTTAAAAAAGTGAAATATCCCCATATTTTTTTTTATTGTATCTGTGCAGCACGTGGGCACGTTGGCATGTGAAGTGCCAACACTGCGGAGAAGATCTTTTTTTAGTTTGAAGTAGAAAGATGTTTGCACCATTCTTCAGCTTGCCCTTTTTTTTTTTCTCTCTCTCAACATTCTGTCCAAACTGCCAATAAAAGAACACCTTGTTGGGGTTTTTTGTTTTTTTAAGCCTTTGAAGCGGATCCACATATTTGCCCTCGACAAGCTCTCTGCAGTTAAAAAGTTATCCCGTCTGAGTCGGATATATACGCGCTGGCGCGCAGGCCCCCGGCGCCAAGGTGGATGCTGCGAGCGTCCTGCGTGCTGCGCATTCCCGGGGGGATCTGGAAGTAAGGAGCGTCACTCCGGCCCCGTTAGTCCGGCCAGGAATGTGGGCGGCCCGCAGGTGTGTGCTCAGAGCCGCGCCTCGGCCGACAGCCTTCTTTACACACTTTTGGGGGGGGGGCGAAACCCCTACAAGTGCTTCAGAGGCGCAGAAACAACTCACAGTGGGGAGACACTCGGCTTGGGAGAGTTTATCTCGTCCGCCGTCAGCTCATGTTTAACATTCCGGCACGTATGTGAGATGAACAAACACACGCAGCACGGATTTTGGCTGCAGACTGGCTTCTTTCTCACAGCATGCGTACAAAATCCCGTTTAACCCAAACGAACAATTCCAAAGGAATTCTGATAAAAGACGAATTTGTCATTCGATTTCATATAGTGCACATATCGCTCACATTCACACAAGACAGAGAACCAGACAAACGTCACGTAACCTAAAAACACGCTACAAGAAATACACAAAGAAAACCCACAAGGGAGCAAGGAAATGATACAAAAAAGGGTTTGTTACCTGGGCCACCGCCATTCACGTGCATGGTCTGAGCCATGGCTGCAGCTGCGTGCTCTCAAGTCCCACAACAAGACCTATTTGCGGTCATGCAAGTGCCATGCATCAAGTCCAGATTACCATGCAACCTGCAAACTGAGACAAAACACACACAAGAAATATTTACTCGCATATCAGGTTAGCGGAAAGGGTCACGCGTAGACGTGTCAGCAGCAATTGGACAGAAACGTCCGGCGAACACATCAATAGGTCTGCAAGGTATAGTTTCAGGAGAGGTTAAAATGATATTTATTGATCAATCATATGGTCAAAAACAATGGGGGGGGGAAGTGAATCTGTGTTTAGTTTAGGATTATATCAAAAATTACAACCTCACATTTTGCGTTTCAGAGCTAAACGTCATAATAATAACATCCAAAATAAATCATTACCTTACAATGAACACACACAAAAGATTCGACTTTGAAATGAAATGCGTCGAACCCGTCAATCACATTGATGAACCGTGAACATGAAAACAAAGGGGGTTGGAGTTACACTTCCTGTGGGCATACCACACAAAGCACGCAGTTCGGACCGAGTACACGACGCGGCTCGGTCCGACGTGTATTTTACGTTTCCGACGCACAAGAGCACCTCTTGGTGAAAAGCTTGAAACCCACTCGGTGGGATCGACGGAGCCGCCCTTTGACCGCCGCCCCCTCCCCCTCCAGGTGTGTGTATGTCTGCATCTGACATTCATGAACATAGAGGGCTCCTGTGTGTGCCCTTCTGGTCATTATGAATGGACACATTATAAGCAGGAACAAGAGAGGCGTTCTCCTTTTATTTAAAAAAAAAAGAAAAAACAGCAGCAGCAAGCCTGAGGAGAAAGATCGATGGAGAGGCCACTGGTTTAGTCAGAAGCATCCGGAGCAGGAGAATATTCAAATTCAAACTTCCACCATTCCAATTCATGTACGCCTTATATTTCGGAGTCAACCACCGATCCAATATTCTAATGTAGGCATGTCCTACACTGCATATATTCTCAGAGAGCAAAGACCAGACCTTCCAAAACCAGAATTGGACAAACTGCTCGTGTCGATAATAAGCTGGGAGCGTCTGTGTGGTTTTGCTGGATCCAGAATAAAGAAGAAAAGAAAAAAAAACGCCAAATCAACATTTTTTACTTTGACTCACGAAACATTCATAGGACTAGTTGCGCTTTCTTTTTTATATTGCCCACAAAATTCGAATAAAAAAAATGGTACATTTAAAGGAGAGAAAGAAATTTGTGCAACGCCGCTGGTTGTCACACACAGACCGACCTTGGAGAATAACACAACCAACTGCCTATTAAAGCAGAACCAAGGCCACGCCAAGGAAAATAAAAGGTCTCCCAGCAGTTACTCTGCACCAGTAAATCCTTGTTTACACTGCACATGCACGGAAATAAAAGAGGACAGCAATGTCAAGGGACTGATGGGTCTAAATCCTGACTGCCCGTCACACTGGGGGACCCATTATAGATGTGATATGGAGAGCAGAGTTATGAACCCCGCACAGCACCCAAATAAACCACGGCCATGTTTAGTCCAGCCGCCTTGTCGGAGTCGGCCTCACATTAACAACATGCTTAAAATATGCGTTTCGTTATATATTTTGGGCAGAACAAAAAAGGCCTGCTAGCAAGTTCATCATTTCCAGCCTTTATTTATTCATTTTTTCAACTTTTTAACGTTTTTTTGTTTCTTCTCCAGTTACAGGAAGGACAAATGCAGTTTAAGAACTAAAACCAACATCATTAGAATATTTATAGTCAAATGTGCCATTGCTCCCGGTTCTGACCCCGAGGATGGTGACAACCCGCAAGACAAGAGGTGTGGTGAGAGGAACGCACAGCCGGACAGACGGAGCCAGCGCGAAAAGCAAGCGATCGCATTTAGGCCGGCCTTAAATGTCTCGATGCGGAATGTGACGGCACAAAACAAATAATAATCAACTCCATGCAAATAAACTAGGGATATATAAAAAAAAAAAAAAAAAAAAAGATAAAACCCATCACACTGACCCAACATCTCCCAGGTGTCCTGTTCCATCGGCTGCCAGTACACAAACCTGAAGAAAGGAGCCAGAAATCCTCAAATAAACCACCGGGTGACACACAAAGAAAAAAAATCATTAAAACCTTCTGCCCTCGCTCACAATAACAATGTTTATAATTATTCACCGAGTTGATAAAAAAAAAGCCGACAGATTAAAGGGTGCAAAACCACAACGTTGGCTGAGCTCTCCCCTTGAACCAGATACCACTTGCTGTTATTTCCACATTTCCGTGCGGACCCTCAGGAAACCTCTGCGCGTTCAGCCTGTTGCACAATAACCCCGTAAAACCGGGTGGACTCACTTGAAGGTAAATTTTAAGGCGGCGGTGTCGCGTGCACGAATTCTCATGTCGTCCTTGTAAATCCTGTTGTATTTCGTCTCCCTGGTTCAGCCGCAGTTTACAGTAAAAGTCAAGTCATGAAGTTGAACTGACCTTAACTGCTGCAGGTCGAGGTCTGCAAAGACACAACCACAGTCGCGTTCGGTTTTTGTTTGGTCGCTCCGCGTTAACCATCAAAACCACCAACTGCGCAAGATCTGCTCCTCTAATAAATCAATGACATGCATCTTACCTGTAACTCTCATTCTAACGTTCTTCCCCCCCCCCCCACTGCACGCAGGTAGAAAAACACACGAGTGAGACCACAAGCCCCCCCGACGGTGAGCCTGTACCCAGCGAGCCCCCCCCCCCCTGAGCGGGGCGCGGGTGGGTGCGTTTCGCGGCTAAGATTAGACGTCTTCCTCAGATGACAGCCAGACGATCCGTGTCCTATAAGAGGAAACTCAGACTTTAAGGCCGGCCCCTCCGCCGGGCCTCCAGGTGAAACCAGCGGCGAGCTAATGTGCGAGCAACCGCCGGTCGCTCCTCGGCCCCCGCTGACCTTCGAGTCACTTCGAGTCGAGTGGCTAACGAGACGCACGACGGCAGGTAATGGAAAAGCTTCTTCCCCACGCGGCTACTCATTAACCAACGCGGCAGCCCGAAACAGTCGCTGAAGGTGAAGACGGAGAGTCAACAAAAAGGCAAAATTCACCCAATCTTATCCAAGCGGAGGTGAGGTCGCCTCATGTGGGACCCCAACCGATTGACCCAAAAGGCCGATAAGGGGCTTCGGTGACAACACCTCTATGAAAGCTCAGATTTGAATAGCGAATGTACACAATAACATCATAATAATATGGAAATGAATAGTTCGGAGGCATTCGTGTGTTGGGTATGATGGAGATATTGAAGTATTTCCAATATTAAGGTAAAGCATCCCAACTATGGCTGCATTAAAGATTATTTACATTAATCATTACATTTTCTGGAATAACAGTAACATCGAAAAACGGCAAATGAGTTGGCTGACCGTGTCTAATTTGGGCTGAACAAAAATACTGTGGACCTAAAGCTGCAGACAAACTGGTGCCACTGTGGCGTTGCAGTATTTACGTCGAGATAATAAAGTAGCTGCCGTCGGCATGTCGCACAAGAAAAAAAACACTAACTAGTCCGTCCCCGACAACCTTTCGGACTAATCCGAAAGCTCTACAGATGGATATTTACATTCAGCCCTAACAAAGACAAGATCAAGATCTTACGACTCACCAGAACTCACTTCAACCTGAAAAGGGAACAAGGGGAGCCGATCGAATCCGGGAACGCTCACGAGCCTTCTGAGGAGGAGGAGGAGGACGACGACGACATTGAGAGACACAAACCAGAACAACTCGTTTCGTTCCTTTCTCGGTTGTTGCATAAATAGGAACAGCGCATGTATGACTTTCAATGACAGAGAGATCGAGGTGCGTGTGTCCTTTTTTTTTTTTTTTTTTTTTTTTTAAAGGAACCAGCCTTAATTATTTATTGTAATAAGACATCTTTTTTTTTCCTGGTTAAAACTATAAAATAAAAACAAATCAAACTGCCCACTAAGTTACAGAAAAAAATAAAAATAAAAAATATATATATAACATTATGAATATGGTCCCTAGAATCTATTCTTTGTTCAGGAATAATTTTAATTAATTACAATTTTAAAATTAATATTCAGGATGATTAAGCACTTTTTTTTTTTTCCAAGTCAAACCTGCATGCTGCAGACCTAAATGCCGCGCAGAGCATCTACACCCATTTGTTTGCTGTATAAACGGAAGAAAAACACCCAACGGCACCCAGTGGTGCGACAGTCCGCATTTTCCACTGTAAAAAAAACCCAACAAGCCAGCTCAGGTTTGGCAACTTGCTTGTCAACAGGAAACGGCACCAACAGTTACGAGAGGGCTGTTAAGTTTGCAGAGCCACCGCGCTGCATATTCAACAGGCTCTTCTCCCCCCCCCCCCCCCCCCCCCCACCCCCCGCCACTAATAAAAGGGGCTTTAATGGAGGAAAAAAATCCCAGAGAGAGATACTCACGGGGACGCTTTAATTCCCAGCTCAGAGGCATTAAAGACAGAACTGCGCAGCAGCATGCAGAACAATAGTTTGTCTGGGGGATTATCAACATGGTTAGGCACAAGTTGTTTTGGGGTTTTTTGTGCCCCTTGTCACTAAACAGATTAGTGTGTGTGTGTGTGTGTGTGTGTGTGTGTGTGTGTGCTTGCGTGCGCTGGAGGTGATGTGTACATTGTGTGTGTCAGCATTAATGCAAACGAACCACTCGTCTCAGCTCTGCATATGGTCCTCATTAGGTGGGGGGGGGAGGCCTTTGAAGCTTTGGAGGAGAAGCTGCTGTGCAGGGTGAGGAGGGTGGGGAGGATGGGGGGCGTTTGAGGAAGTCAGATGGCGCTCACCACCGTTTGGCCGCGGTACCGACCCAGGCCTGTGCCGCACCGCGCCTGCCGAGTTCAACTCGGGAGAGCTTGCCTCCGAGCCTTTCAATTATCCCAGCGAGGAGGTAGAGGCAGGCAGGAATGAAAGTTTTTTTGTTTGTTTTTTTTCTTCCACTTTCTTCGTTTCCTGTCGGGTGGGCTCGGTTGCACCGGAGGAGAAGGAAAAGCTCCCAGCTTACAAACCTAAAAGACTTCCCATCTTCAGGAAGTGTATGACAAAGCTTTTTCTGACCCAATATAAAAAAAATAAATAAAATAACTTTCTACTCCGTGAAGACGATGAGCAAGAAAGCTCCAGCAATCTGAAAGGCGTCAGAAAGCAACGCCAGGAGAGAGGCGAGCGAGCCGAAACATACGAGCTGTGAGCTGGACTGTAAATTCTCGAGAAAGCCGACGGGACACACGCAAAATCCTGATGCAGATCTTTCACATTCATTTGTGTACGCTAAATAATCGTATAAATGCTTTTGATAAATCTGTTATTTGTTTGCATTTACCTCCACGACCATTAACGGTCCCAGTTCCAATCCGAAACTTACGGTAACCAGAAAACCAACTCAAAAATGTTAAATCCTGCAAGCCCAGTAGTCAAAACAAGATCTGTACCATTGGAACTGGGTTGAGAAATTGATCTGTCTGAAGATTAAAAAAATAAATAAAATCAGCTCAATGATGGGTGGTAATTATGGAAATCCAAAAGAAAATTACACGTACACCCAGTTGTTACATTCTCCGACTTTCATTCATTCCTCTTTCTGACCAGTCCCGCCGCATTTTATCTTTTTCAGAAAACTTTGATGTGTGTTTTTTTTTTTGTTTTCTTTCCCCAAGATAGGAAAGGACGGAATCGGAGTTTCTGAGCATAAAACTGCTGGCCTCTTTTGCAGCGGGGATTTAAAATGACAGGGAGTCCGATTGGACCATCTTTGAGACACATGCAGAGCCGTCTCCATGCGGCAGAATCTCAAATCCAAAGCACATTGTACTGTTTACAAATTCCACAGCAGTTAAAATGCTTTGCCAAATGCGGTGGGGAGGTTAGGCCAGGAAGTATGTGAAAACTCCGGAGTCACGCAGGTCACTCGGAGGCAAAGAGCAGGTCGGAATCCGCTCTTGCGTAACAGGACAGTACAGAAACAACAAAACTTTGGTTTCAAAACAAAAATACATATTTACATACAAAAAAAAAGAAAAGAGATTCACTCCAGGGCTTAAAGGAAAATCTCAAAAATGCCTCATTTAAAACAAATAAAATAAAACCACACAGGAATGTACCACAGCCAGGAAACGACAGCAGTCCGTTGTTTGCCAAATAAAAAAACATCCAGCAGAAGTTGTTGCAGCATTGGAGAAGTAAACAAGTACCAACTCCAATTATATATATTTTTTTGCCTGATGGATTTTATCTCGAGTTTTCTATAGATCCTCTCAAGGAATAGTTAATTAAAATAAACATTTCTGACTGTTAGTCGAACACAAGATATTTGTTTGACATCCGACTCTAAAGATACACAGCATTTAAGTTATGTGAATCTGTATCAGAGGAATAAAAAATATGGTGGGGCATACCCATAAGAACAAGCTCTGTCGTCATGCTCTCTCTAGAAATACCCCGGAAGGGGGGGGACCACACTTTGGAAAGGTGTCTCTGATTTTAAGAGAGCTTTATCAGGTTCAGACAACTATCTTGGCAGCTGCTATCCAGAGGTTCGGAGTCACCTTGGAAGAATTTGGTGCGAGTCTGTCAAATGCAAACAAACAAATCAGTCCTAAATGAGGGCGTGGGCGGCTGCTGGTGTGACTTATAACAGCTGCTATTCAAAAAACAAAAAAAACAAACAAACAAACAAAAAAAACACTGGTATCTCACACCGCTCGATTCCAGACGATCCGAGTTCACGTACATGATTTATTGTGCTGGAAATCAGGTGGGATGAAAATCTGTCCGACGCAATCCAGCACGGCGCTCCAACTATGAATTATTACTCTGATTTATATATATTTTTTGCCTGTAGAGAGGAGCTGCTTCTGGGTCCTCCGTCAACTTTTTGGGGTCTAATACCATTTGATTTTACAGTAGTGAATATTTCTTGTAGGTTGTAATTCCTCTGTTAAAATATCTGCGGGTTATGATGGGATGGCTAACTTTACCCATTACAGACGTTCTATGGTAAATAATCACTCCCCACCCCTCCCACTCTTCCAAACACACACACACACACACACCTTCTCCTCTGAACACAGCAACTCCTTCTGCTGACAACCCAACACTGCCCCCTACAGGACAAATGGGGCAAGATCCAGAAAACATGAGTTTTAAAAAGAAAAGTCGCAACTTATGCTTTAACGCTGCCTACCAAGTCAAACTATCTTGATTGTGAACCTCGACCCAACAAAGGGTCAATTTAATGTCTGCAGCCCCTCTTACCGACACAGTTGATCGTTGAGCTGGTTCAAAAACAGCAGAGGGTTCACACATGCACACGATCATCCCGCAAGTTTTTTTTGGCTGTTTAGTTCTTCTGGCTCAGCCTCTCTCCGACATCCAACCAATCTGGTCGCGCATACGCCAACCCCTCCACTGCTCCCCCTGCACGCTGGGCCATTTGTCTCTGTCCTTCCTCTGTCAACCTCCGTCCACACATCCCCCCCCACCCCCCCCCTCAAACACCCCCTCCTCTATCCAGCATGCACTTGACCAAGGACAGGCTGGAGCCTTTTATTTGTTTAGCTCTTGAGTGGAGTCACCAAAGCGGAGGGGGAGCCGCGGGCCGGTGAACACCACTCAGCCAGCCACCAACCGCCCCGCGCAGGGGACCCTCAGTGAGGCACCACGCAAACTAAACACAAAAACGTGTGGGCAGTTTGTCATGCTGATCTGCAAGGACAGCCAATGATCTGAAGTATGTTGTTCCTCAAGCAAAACTCCAGCAACATTTCAACTTCAAAACATATAGAAATATAATATACATATATATATAATATATTCCTGTTGACAATATACAGAAAATCAAGGGAGTAATGGGCGTAATAATTGGAGTATTTTTTTCCCATTAAACAATAAAAAAATAACAGTCAAGGACCACACAATCTACAAATATGTGCTTGTGAAAATCCCGTCAACTTCAAAACTGTTTATTCATAATCTCTTAACAAAAAAAAACGGACTGCAGCTCCGGTGAAGGAACGCCACTGCCACAACTTTCACTTATGTTGTCAACTCAATCAAAGAGGCATTGTGGGAGAAATTCCCCCATCTTAAGTGCTCCCATGTTTGCTTTCGTGCCAAGTGAGCCCACTCCGCTGACCTTTTGGAGACGGACCAATGAAATCGGCCGGTGCACTTGTCCTCTGACAGGAGCCCGACAATGAAGAACAAGCTAATTAAACTCATGACGCTGCGAAGGAGGGGGAGAGAAAAAAAAAAAAAAAAAAAAAAACTTTCACAAAGCTTCTCCCCGGGACACTAAATTGAGCACATTACCAAACCGTCTTTGAAAAAGATATTTTATAAAAGCCGGCTCACGAAGGAAAAAGGAATGACCGATTTCCGCAATTTTCAACCTAATTTATTCCGAGGGATGGATTCTGCGACGCTTGTTGAGAGCGGATGATTGACAGTTACAGGTCAGCACATGTACGTGAAGATGGTTCAGGAGCACATTACCAAACCGTCTTTGAAAAAGACATTTTATAAAAGCCGGCTCACGAAGGAAAAAGGAATGACCGATTTCCGCAATTTTCAACCTAATTTATTCCGAGGGATGGATTCTGCGACGCTTGTTGAGAGCGGATGATTGACAGTTACAGGTCAGCACATGTACGTGAAGATGGTTCAGGTCCTGGGAACAAAAGACAAAGCGGGGGATAGGAAAAGACGTCCACCAGCTGCAACCACAAGGTGACCATGACACAGTAACCAGAAACCAGTAGATAAACAGCAAAAATAAAAAAGAAATACTGGAGTATGAGCTTATTGCACAGTTCCAATCTAATTTCAGTTTCTAAATCAAAGCGCTTCTGCCACAAAGACAGGCCTGTGAACTTTGTGTTACTTCCTGGCGTTTGATTGGTACGCGTCTGTGTCATAATGCGGTGCGTTAAAAAAATTCGCATTTAAAATGTAATGTACAACGTATTCGCGTCCATCTGTTGGGCGCCTCGTTCCCAGCTGTCCCCCCCCCCCACCACCACCACGACGCTGGCCGTCCTTTGTGTCCTCAGCTGTCCTCATTGTTTACCGGGGGAAAAGATAAGGAGCACGCGACTTAATGTGGCCACATCACTGATTAGATCCAAGTTAACTGGCTTCAGTGTCATTCATCAACGACCACAACAAGCACGCTGACCTCGCTCAGCTGCCCGGGCGCCTCGTGATAATAAGACCAGGGCAGTTTATTGATTCAATTGAATTAAAGGCCACGTTATCCGTAAGATCACAGCCGGGGGATGTTTTTAAAGGCAACTTCACCAGTTAACAGTTAAAGAGGCCAAATGAGACGAACGAGGCTCCTCCATTTGCGCCTTCACCTCTCGAAAGCATGTCCTTTAAGGGGGTCCACTTGTGCGTCTCCAAAAGGAAGGCCCCTGAAAAAAGAGGAACTGAAGGACGGACTTCGAAAGAAAGGAAAGACAGAGAGAGAGAGAGAGGGCTAATCCCTTAAGGGGGGGGGGGGCAGATGAATGATTTGTTCCACTGAGAAAACGGGAGATAAAAAGGTGTGTGTTTGGGGAAGGGAGGAAGGAAGGGGGGGGGGGGTTTGTAGGGATGAGGAAACCTCTCTTTTTTTCTTTATGTCCCCAGCCCAGGGGCATCCGACCTGAAAGCACTCGGGGCTGTCCACACACTACTTTATTTCCTCATTTGAAGGTCCGATTTGTTCCCAATGGGGAAAGTGACAAGGTAATATAAGAGCAAAAAGTCTGAGGAAATGGATTGGTGCCAGTGACATGCCAGTTTCAGGAAAAAGATAAAAAGGGTCTTAAAAATCACTTTACGTCAAAAAAAAATCGCTTTGGTGAGGTGATCATTAATTCTTCAAGTTTATTTAACTTATTACAACTGCCCTTTTTCCGTCTTCCCCATGTGTAATTTTACAGACAAATATTACGCTTTGTTTCTTGCATTAGGCTGATGCATTTGAATTTGTCAAAATAATATCATTTTTTTTGTTAACCGTATATATTCAAATGAACATTTAACAATTCAGACACAAAAATCCTCACTCCACAGGTTAGACAGAGGCTTGGGTTCCCAGCGCCTCTCGCGGAGAGGAAGCTGTAATAACTGTGGGACTAACCGATGACTTCCGTGTCATCCTTTTCATTATCTTGGCCTGGGCCGGCAGGTCAGGGGGTCATAGGCTACCAAAACACTGGCCTGCCTTCGTCGGTATAGCGCAGCACATTGTGTTATGCGGGCAGTGGCGGGGTGAGGCGAGAGTGTTGGGGGGGGGGGGGGGGGCTTCTCAGGGGG